>VZTD01005736.1:285321-298246 GCA_013397725.1 Rhagologus leucostigma
CGGGGAGCGGCGCTCGGGTGCGGCGGGGCGCGGGGCGCACGGCGAGTGCGGGGCGCGGTGCCGCAGAGGACGACAGTCAGGGACAGCCGCGCTGCCGGCAAAAGCCACGAACGCCGAGGAAAGCAGCGCGGCAGAGCTCCAGCTCCTTGGAGTGCTGGATAGGCGTGTCTGCTCCCGGAGTCACCGACAGCGCCGTGCGACAGCAGCTCTGCTCATTCGGGACCTGGCGCTGAAGTCTGTGGCACAACTTGAAATTCACGCACCGAACAGCAAAGATAGACCTGCATAACTGTATGTAAATTGTATATAAACACAGAATTTCTAGTAATGTTGTCTGCAGAGCAATCTTGGCTTTAACACACAGAAAGGAGCACTCAGCTTCCTCCAGGCACCTTAATAAAAATACCAGGCAACCAACTGCAACGTGCCAGAAAAACAAGATCAGTATCTAGTGGATACCTTTACCCATGGCATCCTGGCCTCCAGCCTGGTAAAGCCAAATATTCCCATGCCACGCTAAAAAGAAAACCCCTACGCCACCAATTATTAGATGGTGGCAAGAGTTAAGCAAAGCAACAATCTAGTTTGTCAAGAATGACAGGTTAGAAGATCACATCAGAATAGTGCAGTTAAAACATTAGAGCAGACTTTTATCAATTTCAGAATGGGCAGCTATGAACTAAAAAACAGAAAGCCCAATCTGTGATGTTCAGCAAGAAGCCAACATGCAAACTAAATGACAGGAGAGACTGAATCACACTCCTCCACTCTGATCTAACATACACTACACATCTTCATACTAGCAAGAAACCTACACAATTTTGCTATGAAAAAAACCCCACAATCATCAGAATCTTATCTAAGAGAGGTGGTAAAGATCGCATTATCATGTGGCCACTGGTGGAATTGATGCCAGTAAGAGATGTATCGGCATTCCTGCTGCCGTCTGCAAGTGCAGCCCAGCCAATGCCTCTGCTCTGTCAGATCCACCCTCTGGCACTGCTCACCTTCCCCCTCATGCCAGCCAAATAGGGAGGGAATTTGTGTAGGGAAGCATGGAAGCAGCAGGACGGGCAGCACTCACATGCCCTCTCATCAGGTGGTACAGGCACAAAAAATGAATTGGCACAGCTGTTTGCCTGAATTTGTGCTCATGCTCACACACTGCAAAGACTTCTAGTCATATCCAGCTCTATTTGCCATGGATTATCCGTGTCCCCTACACTTCGAATCAATCATATTCCTTAAGTCATTCTGTTTTCTTGCCTCTTGCAAACGTTTCTGAATCTGGCAGCAGGAATAACATAAATCTTAAGTTTTTCTTCTCTTTCTAAACTCCTATGGCATTATCCTTAGCCGGTGACCTGACATCCCTTGAAAAACAGTTCCTTTCCCTGATTCTTTTCTGAAATTAGAATAATTTTCCACTTGCAAACAACTCAAATTTTCTTTCTTGTCCAAAACAGCCAAGGTTTTCCTCAGTCAATGTAGTATGATAGCATTTTGTATTCTTAATTAAGTCATTTCCTATGCACTTCCTTCAGTGGGTTTCTGACTAGCACTATCACAGGTTCTCCTGTGTGGTACTTAATAGATGGCTTTAAAAAGAAGGTTCAGGAACATGCAGAAATTAGCTTTTTAATGAAGAATTTCCTTTCTTTATACTGCTAGGAAGTAGGAAGGGAAAGGCATTTGTACCTTGGGATTCTATAGAACACAAAGAGTTTATTCCATTCATTGTGTAAACTCTCTGTGGCAGAGAAGTTGAACAGACATGTTGGCCAGAGAATGCTAAAATGGGTCAGATACAGCACTCATTTATTAAAATGAGCTTTTTACCTGAGTTTCTTGAGGAGCTGAGGCTGATGGAGTTTTATTTTCCTGTCTGTCCCCTCCATCAAGTCACCTCCAAGAATTTTCAGATTTGGATATGGAGAATTTCAATTCAGGTTGACTAAAAGGTATAATTCAGAACTAGTTCTACATCCCTACAAGTTTTGTAGTAATTAGCACTTAAGACGAAAAATTAAAATAAAGGAGAAAAGCTGCAGTGGAAACAGTTACCAGTTCTGGAGGCCACATCTGCATTAGCCACGAGTACCAGTTGGGCAACCTGCACGTGGGCAGCTGAATCAGCTCCTGTAGTTGCTGTCTGAGATCCTGTCGGTATCTAGGGAATATGTGGAAGGAAGCTGAAGAGGGTGGAAAAGGAAGGTACAGAGAAGTGAGACACCATTATCATTATTTTACACGTGAAGCTGAGTCAGACAAGATGGACAAGCCCATCCAAGGCTTGCTCACTCTCCTAGGCACTCCCTCTTCCCTTAGTCCAACCCGTGTGCTCCTGCTTCCCTCACTGCAGCACTGGCTTGATCCTCGTGGAACTACTTTAGCTCATTAATTAACAAAGAGTTGCTCACTTTCTGTATCCAAATTCCCTACATTTGCTCTCTGAACCAAAGGCTCAGATAAACACTGGAACATGACTGAAGGCAAGTGCAGAACTGCACAGCCAGGAAGGGTGAGGAACCATTAGAGGCAACAGAGAAGATCCTTTTTAGCAGCAGCAGCTGTTGAGCTGTTTGATTGAGCCATTTCCTGACTACTTTAGAAGTCCATTAAGGAGCAGTGATTGACATTGTTTTATTTCAGGCATCTACCTGAGGCTTCTGAATTAGTCAGCTGGGAAGTAGGATCCTACCTCCTGCATTCTGCTATTGACTGAACAGACAGCCTAAGCTTCTAACTCACTTGTAAAAAGATCCATTAAGGTAATTTTTAAAAGGTATTCAGGCTTCAAGAGAGCCAAACAGGGACCTCGTGATTTTTTAGAGATGCCCGAACATTAATATATTTTACAAAACAAGAGGTTTTTCCAAGTCCTGTCTTAATGCCCTTGAGGAGCTAAGTGTGTTGTCCAAGGTCACGGAGAAAATCTGTGTCAGAGCAAAGCATAGAACTTTTATCTTCAAAGAAAAGTATCCCAAATACTGGACTGTGTTTCCTGTGCAGCATACCTTGCTGTCACTTAGCCATTGTGTGAATATAAAAAAGAGAGTTCTCCTTTCATCACTTTTGAACAGTTTGTCTCATGTAAAATAGGAGAGTAGTTTTAAAAGCAATTATGATCCCATCAGTTGTATGTAAATGTATTTTTTTCCATGAAAATCAGTAGAGAATGACATAGGGATTAATAAAACAGGTAAAAGTCAGCATTGCATCTTTGTCTGATGCAGATAACTCATCAGTCAGAATATATCTATTTTTGCACAATGCAGGATCTTTCCTCTTGAAAATAATTTTGAGAAAAATCAGAGGTTTTTTGGAATAACAGACAAATTCTTACAGAATACGTTTCCAAGAACAACTTGTTGGCAAGGATGGCCAGGACTGGCCTGAATAATGATGGAAACAATTGGATTTTTCTACAAATTTTTCCCATATGTTCCACCATAATTCCACTGGCTTCTTTTTTAGGGAAATGAGACCTATAGGAGTTATACTAGAAAGGAACAAAATCTAGAGCATTACTAAGCCTGATAATTTAATCAGAATTTTAATAAGCTCAGAATAAATAGTTTTCTGTGACATGGATGACAAGAAAGCAAGACAGCTCTCTTACTTTCAATATAAGACTCTTACTAGAATTTGCAATTAGTCAGTAATGGACAAGATATTCAAATAAATACATGGCCTTTCACTGATTACACTGAGCTTCCAGGGCAGTTCCCATTAATCTTTTCGGAGAAAAGTTCCCATTTATACATTTCAAAGGAGAACTGAGCTCCAAATTACTCACACCAAATATTAATAGAAATCTTTGCTTAAGGATTTTTTTTCCCAAATATCCCACATATATATATAAAGAGACTTAACTGTAAAAAAAAAAAAAAAAAAAAAGAAAAAACAGAAAAAAATCAAAAAGAGAGAAAGTTCTGGAGTGAGACAAATCCCAGAGTCATCTTCCTTGTTTCTTCATATTCTGGTTTTCTTTAAAAACTTCTTTCTTCTACATGTTATTCAACCCTCCATATTGTCTGTGGATTACACACTTTTATGGCAAAAGTTACAATATTGAACTTATGTTATCCTCAGTCAGTCCTGACTACCAGACTTGAACAACCCAGAAAGTTTTACATAGATTATGTAAGATCGTGCTATCACATAAATGTTATAGGTTTTATACGAGCCAGAAATACTGGCAATCCTGGCAAACTAAGGAAAAGCCCTCAGATAAGCCTGTTAATACCTACTCTATATTGCTCTTCCATCAAAATGACTGCTGTACCTATGGAGATTTAGGACACAAAGGCCAAAATGACAAATTCCTTTCTGAGAGTCAGCTTTGGAACCATCATCTGAATGTTGGGCAGCATTTACTGCTGAAGAACTTCAGCATCACCCCTATGTGTGAACCGTACCAGGAAGATCCCAGCAAAGAGCTCAGAGTCAGAAACTTAATCAGGTTTTGCACCAGGTTCTCCCAAGGTCACATATGATGTATGTGTTGTCAATAAGAACTGTGAATGCAAGTCTGTGGGAGCTGATGAGATGCATCCCAGAGTCCTGAGGGAATTGGCTGATGTAGTTGCCAGGCCACTCTCCATGATATTTGAAAAGTCATGGAAGTCAAGTGAAGTCCCTGGTGACTGGAAAAAGGAAAACATCGCTCCTATTTTTAAAAAGGCTCGAAGTGAGGACCCTGGGAACCACTGAGCCATCAGCCTCACCTCTGTGCCTGGGAAGGGATCCTCCTAGCAGCTCTGCTAAGGCACAGGGAGAACAGCGAGGTGGTTTCAGAAAGACAACATGGCTTCACCAAGGGCAGGTCCTGCCTGACCAACCCAGTGGCCTTCTACAATGGAGTACCTGCATCAGTGGCTGCCTTCAGCAGAGACACAGACAATCCCACAAACTGCCTTTGTTGCTAATTATATACCTTTCAGATCTGCATCTAGTAAGGGCATTATCTCACTGTGTGCCCTGCTTTACCCTAAAGAATTTGCTGTGGCCAAACAGAGTTAAATTATGCAGTTAGAACTGGTTAAATGTCTAAGTGTTTTCACATAGAGTAAATTTTAAATCATGTAAAACATGGCAGGCATTTCCCTGGTCAAAGCTCACTTTAGCAAATCGTTTATGAATAACAGGGCAAGAATAGCAAAGAATATTCTGAATAAGCTGGAGTCAAACTCCCAGCACTGCTATACACAGTGAAAGTTTGGTGAATCAGAAGGGAAAATACACCTGTGGTTGCAATTACAATGAGCCAAACTCTGAAAAATGTATCCATTACATTCTGCTGTGAACAGCCAGGCTTGTGTGGGATAGAAGGTCTGGGGCCAAAAAAAAATTAATTATCTAAATCATCATGAAAGTACCTCAGTGTATAATTTGATGTCTGATCATAACATATCTCCCTGTACTCCTGGAATTCACACATCACTGTCTTAATTTCTCACATGCTATTTTCTTTATATGTATTTTCTATCCTGAGCTCTGTCTTGCAGGGCCCTCTGGCTGAGAAGGATAGAATTGGACAGGCCTCCCTTCAGAGCATATCAAGATCATTCCTTAATTAGCTGGTGGATGCAATTTGAGTTGAGAGCACAAAGTACTGGCTCCTTTTCAGGAACTGAATGCCTTGTTCCTTGTCATACTGAGTCAAGATATCAGCCCCTGGTAGCTGACCTGGCACTGATCAGTTTTATAGCCAAGGCAAATGCCTGCACGTAGACACACCCTCCTAGACAAAATCTCCTGGAAATTGTGATGGCTGCTTCACAAGGACTGAGGACACACTTGGGAAAGAACATGGGCCAACCAGCCAAAAGCACAGTCTTAGAGTCATGGCAACAATAAACTCAAATCCTGAAAGATTCCTGAAAATATGTGGAAAAAAAGAAAAACACTTTTCTTTTCCTGTTAGTCTTGCCCAGTACGTTCATATACATAGGTTCTGGGTATTTTCTTTCTCTTGCCTATGGACATATACCAATAAATCTATCTGTTATACATGTAATGTATTTAAAGCTCAGATCTAGATGAGTTTTCTCATGCAATATTTTTCTTCCAATATGTTAAAAAAAACCCCAAAATCAGAAGGTTTAATTCAGTCACGCCTTTTTTTTTTAGTTCACTTTTGAATCTGTTTGAGCTTAAAGCTGATGCCAATTCTCCATAAACAACATTCAGTTGTTTATTCCACAGAAAGTCACACCAATAGAGATGCCAGCAGATGACTGAATTCCCAAGTTAAGCACATCACTGGAGTAAAACACGGGGTCGGGCTGCCCTCTGCGGGCTGGGACCTGGATCTCGGACAAATTGTTTTGCAACCTCACAGAAAGTGATTAATGTGAGTACTAGAGCGAGGATTTCTACATCTGAACACAGAATTTTGATTTATGATGTACACATAATGCCAATATAGCAATTGGCTCTCTGCTGCCTGGTTGCTGCTGCTGGAGAGGAAGAAGGAAATGCAGACTGCAGGTGTCTGATGCAGCAGTCAAGCACTCCAGGTACAAAGAACAGCTCAATATACACCACCTGGGAATTCCTGGGGGACCCAGAGGATAACAGCTTCTGAACATAAAACTAGAGAAACTAAATGCCTGGAAATACTGCACTTGGCACATGAGCTGCCAGGCAGGAATCAAGTACAGCATATTACAGCACCATTCCAAGATCTAATCAGGAACAGGTTCCTTTATATGAGGTATATTACAGACACAGGTCTGCTTACTTCAGCATTTCCCAACATGAGGCCTGAACGTCAAACTAGTCCAAAGCAGCCTGAGGCAAGAGAACAGGGATGAGCAACAGAAATATTCCTACATGATGCTGGGTCTACTACAGACTTCATTTTCTTTGCTCATTGTCAGTGCCTCCAGCTCAGTTCCTTAAAGGCTTCATCCGAGTACAGGCGTTCGTTCCTACAGGGCTGATGACTCAGAAAGAAATTACAAAGGATTGAGCTGTACATACTTTTTCTGGAAATGGAGTTCGGCTCAGAGTATAGCTTCTGAACATGAAAGTCTAACAGGAAGTGTTCGGGTGTTCCCTCTACCCCCACCCACAGGTAAAATAATGCAATGGTGATATCCACAGTCATTCTCCCCTCTGTGGGAACCACAGGAGAATTCAGTTAGTTGTCAAGAAGGGCCAGTCTTTAAATACAGGACCCTTCTTAAATTCATTGGGGTTTAGTTTTTGCAAAGATTACACAAATGTCACGCGGGATGTGACAGCCACAGGGGTTAGTAAATGTCTTTGTAAACTCAAACCAGTCCTGTAGCTTCGAACAACACCGTTTGAGAGCCAAGCAGGACAAGTGAACTGCTAAGATGATGGGCTGTCAGGTGTAGCAACCAAAGCTTTTACAAGCCAAGTAATACGCAGCACTTAAGCCTATAGGTAACATTACTCGCTGGCATACCAATTCCTTCCATACGGGATACACAGGGATATTTTTCCCCAAAAAAGTACTGTGAGGGATTCGCAGGAATCCTCCTGCTCTGTGTCCCAGAGGTGACGCCAGGTCAGCTGCGCCCTCTGCTGTCGAGAGCTGGAAGTGGCGGGAGGCAGTGGCCTCTTCCCGGTGTAACACATGGAGAACATCGCTGGAATTCTCTCATGCAACTTTATGGATAGTGAACGCTGGAGCGCGTTGTGGCACTAAAGTTTGGGCCTGCCCAGATAATTGCGCTATCAATAATTTAAAATTAATCACGAAGCTACTACCGAGTGCCTTGCATCATAAATATTTCAGACACTTGCTTCAAAATTAAGATGTTTTACAATGCCAAAATTTAATGTCAGGCTCCACAGGAGATTTCAATTACACCTCAGGACAAAGATATGTGAATTTAAAGTCTGACAAAAACCTACTTTTAATTGTGAACTAATGAGAAAGAGAGCTCTGCTGAAAGCTTCTATACTTGCATGGTAGTAATGTGCCTGAATTAATTTGCATAACTCATATGGACTATCGAGATCAGCTTTTGCTTATGATTAAACAGATTATCTGATGACATTTTAGGGATCAACAGATTATAGTCCTTAATCCAAAGATGTAAGTAACAATGAAATCTTATTATGCATTAGAAAACAAACAATGCAGTCAGAGCTGATCTGAAAATGACTCAGAAATCTCTTAGTAGGGTCAAGGCTAAGCACCTAAATTGTCCCCAGAAACACACACAGATTCTGGTTTCCTGACTTTCCTCTCTGCAAGTACTCAGATGAAAGATTGAGAGAACCAATTTATATCAGGTAGACCACTCAATTTTTTTCTCAGTATTTTAGGGCAAAATCCAGGTTTATGTTTATTTATACCACATTCAGACCCTTGCATTCATTACAGTTGCAGTATGGCATAAACCCAGTAGTTTACCTTTAATCTCCTTGCTTCAGCTCCCACTGCCACAAGAAAAATATCCTTGTGCTCCTGCCAGCCTGCAGACTGCAGTGAAGTTGGCTAAGCTCTAACTGATCACATCTGAGTGTATTTTATCTGCTTTTAATAATTTGTTACGCTAGCACTTGCAGATACTGGCAGAACATCCATATATTTACTTATAGAGGAAAGACTGGATTTTAGTGCTTCCAGTGGAATAGAAATATATGAGGAAAACATGATGTGATTGGAAAAGAAATGTCTCATTTCACTGACAACATGTACTTCTGACCTCCTCGTGGTCTCCTATACAAGCCATTACATAAGGTAAAGCAGGGTGGTACAGAGAGTGTAACTGAAGCACAAACAAGGAGCAGCTGCTGGGCACGCAATATTTGCCCAGTGTTGTGTCCTCCACAGCAGCAATGAGTGCTGGTGTCAGGGGACACTTGAAGATGTGACAGGTAAGCACTCAGACAATAGATGAGTGACTGGGAAGTTTGTAACCCAGCAGAAGACAAATTAATGTCTCCACGGAAGGAGCAGATGTGCAGATGTGGAACAGAATGCACAGGCTAGGAAATGCCTGAAAATGGGATTTATGAAATACTGCATGAGCTGATTACATGGAGCTGCTAGCGAATCAGCAAGGAGGGAGGTGATGTACACAGCTGAGAGCACAGAACCAGAAAATTCATGACAGAAAATGACTTCAATTCCACTGCATGCACTTCAGTATGCAATGCACAGCATGCTTGCTTTCTGTAATAAAGCCCAGCATCAGAAAGGTTATGAAGATGATGTGAAATATCTCCTTAGCCCTCGTCAAAAGGAGAGATCATGCGGAGCTGCAAAAACTTCATTCTTTATTTCATCCAAGCAGTCACTGCAAACACAGATGTCAATCTGATTATTGTAAACACAATGAAATCCTGCACAGAGTATCAACAGATATTTGGCATAGCTCTAACAGGAAAATTTAATCCTAGGGTAAAAAAATTCATCAAATCCTTAGGCTCTCTGAAGCAAAAGTCCAGACTGCAGGAACTTCTTCAGTAATGTAGACAAATGCATCCATTAGACACTGGCCCGGTGCCATCAATCCAAATAGCAGATTCTCAGATAGAAAGGCCAGCACATTATCTCACTGTCACACACCATCTAAATTGATTTAATCTAGACAATTTCATTAATTTGTAAGAAAGAAGAAAGTTCCCAAAAGCTCTATCAATTAGAACAGTCTTGCTTTCACTTCTCACATTTAAGCAAAACACTCACTGCATGTACTACGCCAAAAAGAGAACTACCTTGCCAAAAAAACCCCCAACCCCAAGCCAGCAGAACTATGCTCTTAAGGGTACTAAAATAGGTAGTAATACTTGTGTGTATTTCAGTGGAAACAACATCAAGCATGAACAGGTGAAGATGTATTGTTGCACACGAGATGACACTGGTAGCCCATCCTTAACTGCATCATCTCCAATTGAATCATCCCTAATGAGAACAAGAAGTATCCACACGAAATGTAACCTTAGCTGAGTTCTTCTGCACTGACACTGGTGAAATAATTTTTCCATTAGTTTCCAGTGATTTGCATTACTAATAGTTTGTCAGTATTTATCCAATATTCCTAGCAGTGAGAAATACATATATACGGTTGAGAAATTGGAGAAATACATATGGTTGAGAAATTACTTTAAAAGCACATTAAAAAAATATATCTCAATTTGCAAGACATACAAGCACCAAAAACTGGATTCAGCACTATGGCTACAAATTCAAGCCCAATCTATTGGTTGGTAAATGCAGGGTTATATGCAGACACTCAATTTGTTTAATAAGGTTAGGAATAATCATTTACATGTAATATTTTCTTTTTTTTTTCCTTTACTGCAAGGCATTTCACATTGGGAAGTCCTAATAAGAAGTCACTTTTACAACCAAAATCTTAATTTCAACCACAATGAACTGTTCTGTTTAAATAATAATGCGTTTATATACATCAGTCACTCTTAGAATAATAAGAGGCCCTCAAGCATTACAAAAGCTTTACCTCACCATCTGTGATTCTGTGATTTATGATTTCATAAATTGTTAAGTACAATTAGGAACATTCTCACAGTTATAAAACTGTCTCCTTTTATATCTTCATGATATCTTACTGTTTCTTTATTCATTCTGCTGCTCAGAGATCGGAAAGCCCAGGCACATTCGAAAGACATTTTTGCAGGAAAAAAACAGATTTCAAAAGCATCTTAAATTACCACATTCTCTTAGACACGGATAGACAGACACCTTCCAAATGCAGCACCTGTCCAGTTAATAATCACCTAAACACAGAGATGTTTCATCATATGACTACCCACATAGAAAATTTACATTTCCTACGAACATCTATAGAATATAACTTGACAAATAGAGAATAAGCAGATTTTTAAAACCCCAACATAATTACCTTTTAAATTGATATTGACATATCTGGATTTTCAGATTTTGAGAAGGAAATAGCTCTGCTCCTTAGCAACTGCAACAAAGGTGTCCACATACAACTAGTATTTACTTCCATAGGGTACTTGGGCTGTAGCTCTCCATGCCTGCAAAGCACAGGGGTAGTAACAGCAATCAGTACAGCAGAATCATTAGGAAGACTTCATCACAGCATCAAGTCATAGTCAGACTTCTCAGATGATGCAATTTAAAGAACAGCAGTTAAATAGTAGTTTTGTCCTGTCTTTTGATTCTTCTCTCTCTGCTTGCTCCTAGCATATGAGGAAGCTGGTGTTCATTCATCTCCAAAAATTAACGAGGAAACTTTTCTTCATTTGGTACTAAAGGTTCCCCTCCCTTTCCCATACTGGTCTATCAGCTTCCCAACATTTCACTCTGCTACCCAGTGCCAAAGCAATCCTGTTCTCCTACTTCAATTTGCCCAGTGTCCAAACATTTTCCAAAACATCATACTGCTTGCCAGCTGTGTCTCTAACTTCTGCTCACCCCACTTTACCTTTGCTTTTCTTGTGGCACTGCAAAATGGCAGGGATGACCTTTTTCTCTGAAGTTTTTGATTCGGAGGTGAAATAAAGCCCTCTTTGTCTCCTTCTCTCTGTATGGAAAAAACCCAAACAAACGAACAGTGAAACTGGCAATGTGCACATTGCCACAAGCTCTCTCAGCTGTGCTACCCTGCAAGGACCATGCCACCTGCTCCACCAGCCTCTCACCCAGCAGCAGCAAGATACAATCATTTAAGGTTGGAAAAGACCTCCAAGATTGTCAAGTTCAACCTTTGACCTAATGCCACCATGCCCACTAAACCATATCGCAGAGTGCCATGTCCACTCTTTTTTTGAACACTTTCAGGGATGGTGATTCCACCACTTGTCACTGACTTTCTGAGCTCATCACCTTTTCACTGCTCTGTGAAATTATTTCCTTAAGGATCTCACCGTCCCTGTGAATGATGACAGACCCAAAATGTCTCAGCAGACAGCAAGCTGGGCCTTTTGCCATACATGCCAGGGCTGCTCCGCATCCATGCCATGCCAGCAGGAGGGTGGAGGCAACCCTCACCCTCTCCCCACCCTCACAATACTGAGGGACCCCAGAGACCTTTGTGGGAGCCCGAGAGCAGCCTCCGGGCGCAGAGACTGTGGAGGTGGGCACCCCTTCCCCTCACCTGAGACAGTGTGCACCCAGGTGGGCAAGAAGGCCAGTGGCATCCTGGCCTATCTCAGGAATAGCGTGGCCAGCAGGACCACGGAAGTGATTGTCCTTCTGTACTGAGTACTGGTGAGGCCACACCTCGAGTGCTGTGTCCAGTTCTGGGCCCCTCAATTCAGGAAGGACACTGGGGTGCTGGAATTGGTCCAGGAAAGGGCAAAGAAACTGGGGAAGGGTCTGGAGCACATGTCCTGTGAGCAGTGGCTGAGAGCATTGGGGCTGTTTAGCCTGGAGAAAAGGAGACTTAGGGAGGACCTTATCATTTTCTATAACTCCTTGGCAGAAGGCTGTAGCCCGATGGGGGTCAGGCTCTGCTCCCAGGCAACCAGCAACAGAAGAGAACATAGTTTTAAGCTGTGCCATGGGAGATTTGGGTTAGCCATTAGGAAGAAATTCTTCACACAGCGTGTGATTAGACATTGGAATAGACTGCCCAGGGAGGTGGTGGAGTCACCATCCCCGGAGGTGTTTAAGGGAAAACTGGGCATGGCACTCAGTGTCACGGTCTGGTTGACATGGTGGTGTTCGGTCGTAGGTTGGACTCGATGATCTCAGAGGTCTTTTCCAGTCTCAGTGATTCCGTGACTGTGATTCACTTCCCTACCCGGGAGGTGCCCGCAGAAACGGAGGATGGCTCGGGGCACAGCACTGGCCCGCTCGCAGCCCGGCAGCGTCGCGCACTGCCCTCGTCTCGTCCCGCCCGCACTCTGGGGCCAGCACAAGCGGCCCGGCCGGGCGGGAACGCGGCGCTCCCGGCTGGCAGCGCCCGGGGCCGGGCGGGGCGGAGCGGAGCGGGGCGGGCAG
>VZTD01005736.1:299214-472627 GCA_013397725.1 Rhagologus leucostigma
GGCGCCCCTTCCCCGGGGCTGCTGCCGGCGGGGCCCCGCAGGACGCGGGCCGGGGAGGCGGAGGCCGAGCTGCCCGGGCGGGCCCCAGAGGGAGCACGGGAAGGGAACGAATCACCCCAGCCTGGCCGTGGAAAGCCAGGGGTGCCGGGGTAGGAGGGAGCGGCTGCAGTCCGGGCGGCCCCGGCACAGCCTCGGGCTGTCACCGCCGGGCGCTGCCGGCCCCGGTGCCTCGCGCCGGGCCTGAGGGCAGCCCTGGCCGGGCCCTCACCCGGCCGTTGCCCGGCTGTTTCAGCGAGACAAACAATAAAGGAGGGAAATCAGGAAACTCCTCAGGATTTCCATCTCGTCGTGACCAGCAGACAATAGTCGCCGTCTCCGGTGCTTCTGCGGGATGTTGTCAGTTCCGAAGCGACGTTTTCCATCCCTGGTTTCTTTTGTGATTATGTGGGGCGGTCAGGTTGTCCGGGGGACTCGGAGCTGTGTGTGCAGCGAGGTTCCCTCACGGAGACTCGCACAGCGGTGCTGGGCAGAGGAAACGGGGCCTGTTGGAGAGCTGCCATTGCTGCAGGCCGCGTTCGGCACTGCCTGGCCGCACCATTTATTTTTTGCTTTTCAGTGAGGCGGGGTCCTGGTAGTAATTCCCTGCCTTTCAGCGCCTCTCCCAGTAAGCCAGCACACCTAGCAGATCTTGAGTGAAGAGGTGCTAAAAGTTGGCAGTGAAATACTGATGTGAAGGTGGAAGGTGTTGAAGAAGAATTGTTCAAATGGTTGAAAAAAGGACTTGCAGGTCAAATCCAAATGATTGAAATAAGAGCCTGCATGACAAACCCTGCCTCGTCTGAGGGGCAGCCTTTGTGCATTAATGTATGCTTCAATGCTGCACTTGAGCATATGCTTGTCTTTATGTGAGCCTGTAGTTCTTCAGGAGTATTCAGGTTTAAAAATTAAGCATTATTCATTAATTGCAGGTTCCTACTTTGCTCTTCTAGTGGTGTAGTGGCATTTGGAAAGAAATGTCTTAAATAATGATGAAATGTTTTATTTGAAAACATTCTGACCACATGTGAGTGCCTTCAATAGACAGTGCTTTCATTGGAGAGGAAACAGAAATTAGTGCCTGCCTGACTAAAGAAAGCTTGTTGTGGTGAGCTGTGCCACATTTTGAATAACAGGAATAAGAGTGGATGACTGAGAGATGCAGGAGTGGAGGAGAAGATATTCTTTCAGACCTACCAATTTGAGAGATCTAATAGAAGTTATTCTTAGAAGAGTTTTTACATTATTGATGTGTGCAGAAAATAAACTGCATTTATTTGAGATCCGATAAAAAATAGGAAAAACGAATGAGCTGAATGGAAAAGGAGAAAAATTGAGATAGTAGGGACTAGATGCTCTTTTTTGATAAAAAAACCCAAACCAAGATACAGAAACAGACTGATACCATCCTTTTGCAAGTGAGTGCTATCAGGCAACATGCTGTTTGTCCTTGCTCAGCTCTGGTGTCCCTTTTAGAATTGCCCCATCCTGCTATCACCACCGTGGTGGATCTCCTGATAAATACTTCACTGTTGTATTTACAGGGTTGTGACAAATACCAAGCACCACACACTAGAAATGAAACATGGAATTGCAGAAGCAGGAAGATACTAAGAATGTTTCTTACTTTATAAGTTTGACCCACTAATACAAAGACAGAACTGAGAAATATAAAATTTTAGCCAGTTTGGGGACTGTGTGTGGCTTTAAGTTGTTTCATTCTCCCTGTAGTGAAAAGATGTGGTCTGCTTAGCTTTGCTATGGGGGAATGAAAACTTGTAAATCCTAAATATTAGCTAAGTCCACTTTGATGCTGCCTGCTGTTTTCAGAACCACGAGAAGTTGGAACATCATCATTTTTGCTTGCTGTTTTTGCTGGGGAGCAAGTATAACTTGGGCAGCCTCAAGTGAATTCTTAACCCTGAATATCAGCAATAGAACCAGTAATTACGATATCAGTTCTCAAAGGTTTTGGGTGCCTGCCCCAAAGTAGGTAGAGTTGCAGCTGTACAGTTTTCAGCTGAGCTGGACACTTAAATGTACTTGAAGGGCCTGGGTTTAGCTTTCCCGGGTGGGACTTCTTTAAATCAGAATGGTTTGGGTAGCCCTTCTACCCTGTCCTTTCTCCTGCACATCACTTACATAATGCTCCTGCCTTGCCTCAGGGCCCACAGGCCTGCAGACTTCAGAGAGATGCATTTAAACAGTAAGAGTTCCTATGCTATTAGATAATCGTTGTTATCTTACCCTCAGTATGCCATCCCTCTGAACTGTGACGAGGCATTCCAAAGGTTGACAGTCTGATAGACATGACAATATTTGCCTTTTACTTGTTGTGAGTGTATCACTCTTGAACTGACTGCCCTTGTGACAGGACTGTGCTGAGGCAAACATAAGGGATCAGTTGCTTTTTACTAAGGCTTTTTCTTACCAAGGTTTTTCCCCAGAAAGGTTGTGGTGGTGTTCAAGACTAGCTTGGATGGCACTTAAAACAACATGGCCTAGTAGAAAATTTCCTGCCCATGACATGGGGTTGGAGCTAGGTGGTCTTTTAAGGTCTCTTCAACCCAAACCTGTCTTATTATCCTGTGATTCTGCTTCAAAACTTTCAGTCTTTTCTGCCTAAATTGCCCAAGTCTTTGAAACCATTTTTCTGATTTTCATTACAATTGAATTCTAGTTTCTTTGCCACCTCTTATGTTATGTCAATCCTGCCTATATTTTAGATTTTTTTTCCTTTTTTGGATTTCTCTGCAGCATCCAGGTGAGCAGGCACCACTGTGTTACTCTGCCAACAGAGCATCCTTAAATTGAGTTGGATGCGTTGGTGAGAACGGTGGATAGGACTGCTGTCTTTGTTCTATTACTTCGGGGTAGAATAGAAATGCTGTTGCTTCATGGGGTTCCTATTATTAAATCTGTGACAGTTTATATATGGCTTGTCCTCAAGATGTTTTCTCTTAGCTATGCATTTCTGATATACTTTCATCCCAAAGGGCTATCCGTGAGCACTGCATTGTCAGCAACAACAAAAAGCAGTGTACAATAACAAAGCAGAAATGTAGACTTATTTTTCTCTTATCTTGAGCTCTTCACTCATGTTTCCCTAGACAAAATAGCTTGTCTGTGAAGTGGCCACTCAGTGTTCAAAGGACTTTCATTTGTGTTTGATTTGGGCTTTTGGATGTTTTACCTTAATAGGTGAAATAGAGGTTTTTCAGCTGTGTACCTTGCAGGAAAAATATAATTTTGGTTGTTTTGAATTTTGCAATTTGCTGTCAAATAGGAATATTTGTATCACTCAATTGAATTAATTAAGATTTTGGTATCTGCTACACATTCTCGAGACCCCCTCTCTACCAGCCTGTTATTCCACTGTATCTCTTACACTGGTACATTACTGTTCCTTCAAGTAGCTTCTGTTCGTATTTTGAGGCAAAACTCGGCTTTGAAAGAAACCGAGTCATTTGGTACAGGCAGTGCTCCAAAATCCTGAACTGCATAACTGATCAGAACAGAATTTATTCCTCTCGAACCCACTTTATTTGATGTAATGACCTTACATTACTCGTTGTTTTAATGTTGTGCTGGTATTAACAAATTAGATGACAAAATTTAATGCATGGCTTGCAAGCATGTGCAGTCTTATTTTATATGTGAGAGCAGTGGCCATTATAAACTATAAGTGGACATTCATCGGCTGAAGATCGAGTAAACCTTCAAGCATTAATCCTTTTTCACATTTTCTCTCAGACCATTCACACTGATTCAGTAGTAAGACTGAAGAAAAACATCAAGTGACTGTCAGTCGGGGCAGTGTGCATGCACTTCCCCTTCCTTTCTCTTTGACCCAGTTTCTGCTCTCTTTTTTTACTCTGGCATCTGACCAGACAGTACCTGTTATTTTTTTATACAGTGTTCTCTTTACTATGTGAACTTGTCCAAAAGATATTGAGGCATATCACCAGCTTCTGATGTTTCCATCCTTTCCAGTATTGAATTGCATTTCTGAAAAGCATACATGAAAAATATGACAGTGATTTTTACATGCAGAAAAAATTGCTGTTAAATACTGCATATATATAAGTTTCTTTTCTCTCTATGTTATATTTTTTTCCTGCCTAAACACGAATTCTATATGCTTTGGAAAACGACGTGGAATTGTATTTCTGACAGGTTTTGTCATGAGCAGACTGTAGTTCTGGTCAAAGATCTGTTGCTCTCCTGAGAACAGCACTTTTCCTGGAAGGAGTGGGCTTTGATCATTCGTTACATATTGTTACCAGAATGATAAGGCAGCATGTGGTAAGTTCAGCTCACTCCCAGGAAGCCCAACTGCTGGAGCTGGGCACCAGACAGAAAAGCTAATCAGTGACTGCTCCAGTGGGCTGCAGTTCAGTGGTGTTCAGGGAATTTTAGCTATTTCATATACCAGCACCTACACTGCAGGCTTGAAGATCATGGGGGTTTTTTTCCCCAGAGGAGGAGAACTTCACTTTGAGATTAGGAATCACTAAGCACATATGTGATTACATTAAAATTAATTACAGAGTCACAGAATATTCTGAGTCGGAAGAGACCCACAGGGATCATTGAGTCCAACTCTCTGAGTGGCCCATACAGGGATCAAACCCACAACCTTGGTGTTATTAGCACCATGCTCTAACCAGCTGATGTAGCGGTGAGAAATAACTGCATTTTTAATGTAACTCACTCAAATTAGACAAGTAGCAGGAATAAATGGCCTTCCCAGGGAATTCTGGTTTGCTTCAGAACCTCCATACAAGTATGAGTACTTAGACAACAGAGTTTTTATTCTGGCTGGCGACTGTAACACATTCCATCTCAGCTGATAGCTAATAATTCATCCTAAAATAGAAACTACAACCTCATACTAGTACTACCTGTCCTAGTAGGGTTAAAGCATGTCAACCAAGTGTTACAGTTTCCGAATGCTTTCCAGTGCTTGGCTTTGTGTACATATAAGCTGGTATCTTGGTCTTTACCTTGATTTTGTGTCTGCATAACTAAGTTAAGAGGATTGCTTGGGGAGGTTTTTTGCTTTATTTTTGTTTGTTTGCTTGCTTGTTTTCTTGAGGGTTTTTGTTGGGTTTTTTGATCATTAAAAACGCTTCTCTCAGAATTATGCTGCTGGAGTTACATCTCCAGTTGGTGGCAATGCTGATGGTGTGTTCCCAATAGGCTGCACTGCACAGGTGCACACACATGCTAATGGTATCTCTGTTTGCTATGTCTGGCTTGCAGTCCTGATCAGAGAAGGCCCTGAAATCACTGGGTATTTTAATTTGAAAGGGCAGAACCTGTCCCTGAATTATTTGTTCACCTCTGAGAAGAGTCCCTAGAGGCATTTGTTGGGAGGGAGAATGTCTATATCCACAGTTCTCTCCCGTGGTGGATAAATTATTGACAGTGCTGAGAAGTGAAATCCTTTTCCTGGCACTGCTCAGAGGCACTAAATTCATCTTGAGGCAGATGAGATGAGAAGTGGAGAGGAAAATCACATCAGCCAAGGATAAATCTTTAATGCTATCTATCATGTGTTACTTTGGAAATAGAGTGGTCTGAGAGGCCTGTATTCCTCAAAAGTTGTCTCTGGGTTATTCATCAGCTGACTTCGAGGTTTTGATACAGCTTTTTTTTTATAGAAATGATCATTACGTTGCTTGAAATACACATTTAGAGCAGCAAGTGTGACATACAGAGCATGATACACAGTATCATCCGCTCAGTCTTCAGTTTGTTTGGTTATTCTTCTGAATTTCAATAACCTAGTAAATGTCACAGTAAAATAAACAAGTTTTGTGCAGTGTGGGGTGTTCAGATACTTACTCTGTGGTAGCTGCTGTGCTAATGTGCTGCTCTGAGTGCCCAGCTGTGGAAGACTGAGTGAGTGCACAGCCTGTCAGGGAGAGGATAAGCACTGTCAGTTTGATTTCCTAGTTGCCATTTCCAAGGGCACATTTCCACCCAGGATGCAGGCAGAGATAGTTGCCAAGCACCGCTACTTTTCCAGAGTCTTGCATTTCAAAGTCCTGTGTGCAAAGGGCCATTAACAGTTAGCATTGCACTTACCTTGGCATGGCATGCTGGTCATATACTGGGCTTTACAACTTTACCAAGATAAATTTAAGTGTCATTAAATTCAAGGCAAAGAAAAGACTGATGTGGAAAACATCCAGGGCTTTTTCAAAGAAACCAACAGCACCCAGTAAAGACTATATGAGCCTATACTGTACTGGACTAAATGTGAGCCCTGTGCTTATGTTTGCCCGAGACCTGAGGCAGCTCAGCACATTTTAGACCCTATGGGGAGACACTAGAGGAGTTCAGCGTTATTAGTCTCAAATGTGGTATATGTAGCTCTTGGGGAGAAAACTTCCTTCAGTTAACCTTTCTCTGTGAGGTTAACTGAACCCTGGCACAGGTTCCTGGAGAGGTTATGGAGTCTCCATCCTTTGATATATTCAAAAGCCATCTGGACACGCTCCTGAGCAGCCAGCTCTAGGTGACCGAGCGGGAGCAGAGGGGCTACACTGGATGATGTCCAGAGGCCTCTTCCAACTTCAGCCCCTCTGAGGTTCTGTGGAGGACTGGACTCCGTAGCTTGTCAGGATGGTTCAACTCCTTACCCTTCCAAAACAGACCCACCAGTTCATACTTGGGATTCTTGCTGTTTTCCCACAGGGCTCATTGCTGCCATCAGTGATAATCCTCTATTTCAGGATGGCCTGTAAAAGAGTGACTTGAGGACTTGATGGTCTGAAAACAAAAAAAAGCCTCAAGCAAGTAGGATTAGGCCTTAATAACAACAGATCCTCATGTGATCTATTGAATGGTTGGGGTTTGCCCTATAGGATTCCTGATTTTAGCAGCTCAAAACATTGGTGGGCACAAATTCAGTGCTCCTCTCAGCTCTCACTTCGGAGAGCAGAGTGGTGAAATGATTGTGGTCCTTTTTTCACAGGCTGCCTGTGGTGTAATGGGCCACAGGCCACCAGTGTCTCAGTGGGGAAGGAGAAGTGCTGATAGTGACTGGGTGGGGGGCTGTGTTTCCTTCTTGCAGGATGTTATTCCTGGATGCTGCTCATGCCTAGCCAGCCGTCCCAAACTCCTCCAGGAAAGAAGAAACTTCCTTTTTTTGCAGAAATGAAATAAGAAACATATTTGTTTTTAAAAAAAGAACAACCTGCCAAGCTCTGGGTATGGGCCTAAAAAAACCAAACCAAAAATGTGCGAAAAAAAAACCCAAACCTAACCTAAAAGCTGAACAAAGATCTTTTAAAAGAAGTTGTGGCTAACAGGAAAAAGGCATGGCAAAAACTGGATGGAGCAACTAATTGGTACTTTTAAGGGAGCAGACGGAGGGAAGAGAACAGAGCGTACAGAAAAGGAAGAAGGCATCAAGAGCAGATGTAAAAGAACATGATTTTTTCCTACAGGACAAAACTGTGGTCTAAACAATACAAATATACATTTCTAGTGTTGCTTTGCTGTAGAAGCAATTGCTTTTGTTTCTTCAAATAGATTGTCTGGTGATAGAGACATTTCAGAGATTATTACTGATGTTTACAGAGCAGGCAGTGTGGCATGGGGCTGAGCCATGAATAATGAATGTAGTCCTTGTTAAAGGTAAAAGAGCAGAGAGTAACAATTGTAGCACTATCTGCAGCACTTTACTTCCAAGTATAAGATAACACTCAATTTAATGTCTGAGCAAGTATGTTCATTTCATTTCTGACTGGTTTTTGTTTGTTGTGGTTTTTTCCCCTTAGCTCGCACCTTCCCTTCCATTACAAGAAGATTTTGTTTACCACTGGAAAGCAATCACCCATTACTACATAGAGACCTCAGGTAAAAGAAGAAAGCACTCTGAGTTTGTCTTTTTATTGTGGAAACTAGAATTCACAATTTCAGTGTTTTTAAAAAGTAAAGATTAAGAAATACTAAAATGAGTCATGTCCTTAATCAAAATACCAACAATAAGAACTAGTAATTAAAAATATCGTGTACTTCCACTCCTTAAAAGTAGGCGTGAAAAATCGTTGAAGTCTTATTTCTTGAGTACCATGTAGAGAACTGCACCTTTTTACATCTGACCCAGTTTCTGCCTTCACATACTCTGTTTAATCTAAACAGACAGCTGCAGAAGTGCAGTCCCTGCTGTTAACATTTTTTTTTGCTTTGCATCAGGGATTTTGTTTTTCTTCGCAAGATTTTAGCAAAAGTAATTTTGTGGTCATAGATTTTACCAGACATAGATGGATTCCCTGTGCTCAGTATTGGTTATTTTTGCTTTAGTGTCTTGTCTCAATGAGGAGTGTTTTGATAGCATAGACAACAAGTTTAATTAAACCTTACTCATATGTTATTCTGCTCTTCTAAAAAACGGATATTATGATGAAATATGGCTGTAGTTGCTTTTTCTTGAACTGTTCCCTGTTTTGGGGGGGTTTTTTTGCAACAATTACACAGCATGTGGATTTTTAATTTTGGACCTAGTTATGAAACAATTATGTTTTAAAAGTGAATGTTGCCGTGCTTTCCTCAAGCATATTAGTTCTGCACTTCTGCTGGAAGAGCTGTTGAATCTGTGTTTGTGTCTGATGATCTTGTTCATATCCATATTTACTCGTACAAACTGCAACGTGACCCTTGTTTCTAAATACCCATCTTCTGGAACACTATGTGTTGTTTCCAAAGGTGGAAATGACGGGGTGGCAGGGAAAACTGACACCTGCAGTGATGTGGTGCAGAATAAAAGCTGACCTCTCTCCCAGAGTTTCAGAAGTCTTTTGATAAACAGGTTTCCACTCAGTGGATATATTTCTGTCCTCTGCAGTAGGAGCAGAATTATGTGTAGGAAATTCAAGCAGAACACTCCAGGCGAACTGGAGGTTGTGGCAGAGACCAAAATCACTCTGACATGGCAGTTTCCCTGGGTGATCTTGTTGCCAGTTGCATGCAAGCGAGAAGTTATTTTTAGATTATTGCGTAAACACTAGTAACCATTTCCCTAGGATAGCTGTTCAAGTAGAATTTAGCTGGAAAAAATAAAAGAGGAAAATCTTCATGTGTGGATATATTCTACAACATGTGAATGCTAGCTCCCACTGCCAGTGGCATAAATCCACTGCAGTTTCATGACTTTAATATAATAAAATCAACGTCTTATCCTTTCCTTCATAAAGTTTGACAGAATTCTATTTCATGCAGAAAGTACAAAAGAGGAATTTGAAAGCTTTTGGAGAATAAACAGCATAGAGTTTGAATTTTCTCTATTGTTATCATCAGAAAAGCCATTATTTAGTTATCCGATATATAAAGGAACTGATCAGCTGCAAATTAAGCTGATGTTATAGACCATTCATAGATTCAAGAATACTGTATGAAGGGTGAAAGAGAAAGTTACCAAGACCTAGTGGGTACTAATCAGAAGATTGAGAGCTGTACCTTTCTCTCCCTTAGCTTTCTCTCTGGCCGTAGAAGTGTTCCTTTTTTGACCATGTAATTATTGCATGTTTTGAATTTTGGCACTTCACCTATTCCCCATTGCGAGGTCAGGTATCTGCCCAATGCATATTCCAGTGTACATGTTCAGATACAGTTCTGAAAGTTTATTTGAGACATGTTAAAAACTTGCACTGTATATAAGGTTCTTTAAATGGGTGTCACGTTTATAAGTCTTAAACTTGGAACTGAACTTAAAAATGAGGACAATTTTTAAATCATTCTTAATTGCCTATTTCTTTTATTTAGATGACAAAGCTCCTGTGACTGATACCAACATTCCTTCTCACCTGGAACAGATGTTGGATATTCTAGTTCAAGAAGAAAATGAGAGGGAATCAGGCGAAACAGGACCATGTATGGAATATTTGCTACATCACAAGATTTTGGAGACACTCTACACACTAGGAAAAGCTGATGTAGGTATTTCTCAGCAGAGCAGATTATCTCGTGTGAGCTCCTAGTTGCAACAGAGACTGAAGTTCTACAGTAGGTGGTAGTGTGGGACGCTGAACTCTAGCAAAGAGCTGCTTGCTTATGTTACCAACATATTACAAATAACAGCCTTTTACAGGCATGATCAGGGTGAGCCAACCCCTGAGATGCTGGCTGAGACAGAACCCTGAGATTTGTTACTCACCACTCTGATGATACGAGTGGTGAAACTAGAAGTAGGAAAAACATTTTTCTTAAGTCCAGAGTTTTTCTGGCTTCTAAAGACAGTATTATCTCTCTCTGTCCTTTGTTAAATGTTGAGGGATTCTTGGATGGAAAGGGCTATGTTAAATACAAATTTTCAATTCATTTTTCTGAGTGTGATGAGCTATTGCTCAGAAAGACTTTCATATCAGAAAGCATTAATTTAAGTTGATCCCCAGACAGCATTCATACCTTGGCAGTGTTGTCTGGTTCTTCGTGTCTGCATTGTGGCACACATGAAGTTACTTTCATGGTCTTGGTCCATCCTTGTTCGCTGTCTTTCCTGGCAGACTTCTGAGCTAAAATGCATGGATCATGGGGTGAATGAGCTTGGCAGCCCTTGTGCTAGAATGTTTTATATCACACTGCAGATGCAGTTCGGGAGGCATGGTGTATCCTGTTCCAAGGATAAATGGAGCTCTCCAGGGTTTCCTTCTCAGTCAGTCTTTTACACATTGTCATGAGTTTTTAATCGATTTTACATAATTAGGCAACACAGGACAGTGGCTGTCTGAGCCTGAGACGTTCCTTGCTCTGGAAAAACCAGAGATCTGCAGTACCTGTTGCTGTACCAGCAGTCCTACAGTCAGGCTAAAATACCTGCTCCACCTGGGCTTAAAACCACGACACTGCTGTGTTAAAGATACTTGCTCAGAAATACAGCTCGTTCAGTAATCTCTAAATGTTGTCAAGAAACCAAGATGAAGCGGTGACATATGTGAGGCGGGTAATTAGGAGTGTGTTTCTGAGAGTTGAGAGAAGTCATTCTGCACTCATACAAATACGTCTGTACAGGCAATTCTTGTACAGCCTGTCTTTACACTTTGCCACTTGTGAGTTGGTACATCTGAAGTAAACACGCAGT
Source organism: Rhagologus leucostigma (assembly GCA_013397725.1). NCBI lineage: Eukaryota > Metazoa > Chordata > Aves > Passeriformes > Rhagologus > Rhagologus leucostigma. Next base: position 310,343 of record VZTD01005736.1, read on the forward strand.
TCAGTGCTTGCAAGATGTTGCAAAGATCTGGTGCAAAATGAGTAGTTCCCTTTCGCCGCAATCAGTTAGAATTACCACGTTACTGTGGATGTGCCCTGATGGTTCATATTTTGCCATTCTGTTCAAAGGATTGCTTGACAGCTCAGCAATGATCAGGGATTAAAAATCTAGAGATAGTTACTTAGAAAGGAGAGCCAGGTTAGGCTGTTGCCACCTCAGCTCCATTCAGCCGTGCAGTGGACCAGATGAGGGAAATTATGTGGGTTAAAATTAAGAGCATTTATTAACATTGTAAAACACGCTACATTGGAGGAATTTAGCTCAAAACAAAGGTGCATAAAGGCCCACAAGCCATCAGATCTCCTGGAGATAGGAAAGTCTTTCATGTGACGTGGTACATGAGGGATGGTAGAACAACGGTCTGCATGTTGCACAGATATTTGTGATTTATATTCTGCTCAGGGAAAGCAACAGCTTTCTCTTGTCCTGGGCCGTCTATGCATTTATAAATGCTTTAGCTGCCTAAGGTTAATTGCTCATGACTTTAAGAAACCTTTTGTAGGTATTAAGATTTTTAAAGTTTATCATTCTGTATTTATGTGTATTGACTGACTGAATTGCTGGATTTTGTGGCAATTAATTCCGAGCTAATTTCCCCATATCGCTGTAATGATACGGAATATTTTCTGGAAAGATTGGTAGAAGTTTACCCTAGAGCAGTTAACTGGAAGTATGAATTATTTGAAAGATAAAACAGTAATGAGATGCAACATTTTTTATTGATCTCTGTTAATATTGATAAAAGTAATACATTAACAGACGATATTTTTAAAAATACTTTTGGTTAAATTATTGCTCTTTAATTAGCCATTCCGAGTGACAAATTTATGTCTGTGTTTTTCTCCATGTTTATTATATTTTTTTTATTGTTCATCTGTTTTTGTTTCAGTGTCCTCCAGGAATGAAACAGCAAGTTCTGGCTTTTTATACAAAACTTCTTGGAAGAATACGGCAACCTCTTCTTCCCCACATAAATGTGCATAGGCCAGTGCAGGTACTGTTCAGATTTTAAGTAAACTATATTTTTACATGACAAGTTTCTTTTATTCTTTTGTAGCTAATGATATCTTTAGTTCTTCCATTGTCAAGTGAATTAAAGAAACTGCCTGGGTGCCGTATCAGTTTTAATGTGCTGATGGTTAGAGTCTTGAACTGCTACTGCAATACAAGTCGTAAAAAATAAAGAAAACTTGCTGTAGCAGTCTAAATCCAGGTACTGTCTTCCAGTCAATACTCATACATAATTGTAGTGTGTATATAAAAAATAATTCAATCTCTTATTCCTAGAAAAAGCAATAACTTTCTGTCTTAATTGTTCACGTTATGTGACAGAAATTAATCAGGCTGTGTGGTGAAGTTCTGGCAACACCAACAGAAAATGAAGAAATTCAGTTTCTCTGTATAGTGTGTGCAAAGCTGAAACAGGATCCATACCTGGTCAACTTCTTCCTCGAGGTGAGTAAATCAATTCAAAACTTTACAGGTGTATTTACTGTGTCATACGCAAAATCTAGTAGAGAACTATAGATGTCCCATTGTGCTTCATAGCTTAGTTTTCATTCCATCTGTTCTTTTTTATCCTGTGATGTTAGAAGTCTTGTTGTTTGGATTTTTTTTCTTCCAGAGTTTTATACATCTGATTTTCACTAGAATTTCCTTCAGAGCTCGCAAATACTCCTGCCCAAGGTCCTTTTCCTTTGCAGTGAAAGTGCCTGCAGAGTAGGGATATGAATTGCAATGTAGAACACTGTGTGAGGGAGACCTTGGCCTTCTTGTGTTGTTTTTGTCACCCCAACAAAGACTAAGAGACAGAACGCAGAGGGCACTGAAACCTTGGAGGTTGGTGAGTGTTCTGCAGGGTTGGGCCCTTATTTGGTAGTGGCACATATGTTGTAGCTGCAGTGCCAGATCACAATCTACAATACAACACCATCTTCTATCTGTAAGAAAGCCAAGTATCTTTACTGCCTCCTTTAACATGTGGCATTATGAAATCAGAGTGGGAAGATAAACAGTTTCTAGATTGACTTTCTGTTCCTATTTAGAAGAAGCATAAAACCAATTTGATTTGTAAAAGTCCATTTAGAAATGCCTTGTGCTCCCACTTCACTGTTTCCTATGGTGACAGTCTCTGTTAAGTATGTGATACTTTGCTGAAAAATATTCCTTCAGGAATATTTTACAAGCTTTCCACAAACAAGATCTGTGACAGCAGAGGCTGCTAAACTGCAAAAAGATGTTATTTTCCATTCGGTATGTGATTATCATTTGCATGCCAGTAGTAAAGAATCCATCTTGAGTTTATTTTTACCTTAATTAAGTATTATCCTGATTGCCATTGTATCCACTGTAGTTGTAGAAGCAGCAGAAATGCTGTGAGGATTGAAAAGGTAATGTTCAAGCATTAGAAGCACTCAGAAGCAAACTACTGCAAATATTACATGCAAAATATGGTAGAATTCTAAACTGGTATTACTTTTAGTGTTATTTGTGTAAGTTGTATGGTTTAAGACTCTTAAATAGCGCCCTTGCAATCAAACCTGAGAACCCCAGTCATAAGAACCACAAGTGTTTTGTCCCACACTATTAGTGTTCTTCCCCAAAATAGCAAGATTCCGATGTTAAAAAACAGACATGGAGAAACAGGTGATTCCAAGTTTCAAAAGGATTTCTAGTTTCACAAAATGCTGGCTGTGGATTTAAGGCAAGGTGGCAAACATTTCTTGTAGCTCCTGTTTCCTTCACAGCATTATTCTACATGTTGTAGCACAAAGCATTTGTCTTCACAACTTGTGATGGTTGTTTCCAGATGGGGTAAGTGGGGTGCAGAATTGTGCTTCATTAGAATTGAATATTCTGGTTGTTCACATTTGGCCTCTTAGAGGTGCTGTTGTTGTGACTTGATCGCTGTTTCAAATGCATGTGAGGGTAAATTTACAGAATTCTATGTGGCATTTCTCTCTCAAATCTCCAGCACTTATAAGATGAAATGCAGATGGATCTCTCCAAAGGATGTTTGCATCTGTTAGTTTTGCTTCCTTCTTTGACTGTTTCCAATCAGTTTATACAGGATTTTATGAACATAAAAAACTGAGTGTGTACAAACCCAGAATTTCCTTTGTATGATTCCATACCAAATAGTTTGTTGATAGAATGCTCTTTTATATTTTAAATTTTATATATAAATGAATAAACATATAGATATAAATATATATTTTAGTAAAATCTTTCACTTATATTGCTTAAGCAATAAGGCTACATGGCATAACTGTATTACTTGGGGAAGTTGTGTCTGTTGTGGAAATAAGAACTTGAAGAACTTCATTCTACTTTTTTAAATCTTTCAAATCCCTGTACTAATTTTATTTTGGCATTAATGTATTCTTTTTTTCTTAACTGAGTTTTCCTCGTTCTTGTGCAGAGAGAAAGAATATACATTGTAATATTTGACTTATCACCCCTAACTCAGGCATATTTTAGGCTAAACTTCCCTCATCTCATCCCATCTTAGGTGAGATACTCCTTGCGACTGGTTGTTTCATGCAAAGGGACACTTAATTCTCTGTGCTTTGGTTTCTGTTCTTGAGACCTTGATAAAGTTCTAATATAATAGCTAAAAAGTTGTACCTTCATTTTATTAAATGAGCAATAGTTTCACTATTCACTTCTAATTTCAGTACTACAAATTATCAACTTTATATTTCTTACCACAAATTAAGTAGAGATTCTCATCACCTGTGATATCACTTGATTTTTTTCATAGAACTCTTTTTAAATCTCTCAGAACTTAGACATGGCATCATCTACCACAGATTTTAGAACTGGTGGTTACATATCACGAAAATACAAAAGTGTGGTTTTATATTATCTGCTCTCTGTTAATGCTGAATTCACGAGTACTTTGTTTAGAAAGCACTGAATATGTATTTTATGTAACCTTTTCTATTAGGTCATTCAGGATCCTGTTTTGCACCTTTGCAGGAGGCAGGTGAGCAGCTGAGCTGCAGAATTGCATGATTAGACAATAGGAAGCTTAAATACACACAAAAATTCTGCCTGTGTGTTGTTCAATGTACAAACTGCTTTGTGTCACCTGCCAATGTAAGAGGAATGAACTATGGACACATTTCTGGGGACATTCATACATTTATGTATGTTAGTTCTCTCATCAATGCCCTAGCAAAATAAACAATGACCTTTCAAATGGCAGAAGAATCCAGACATGAAGTAATAAGCCATTGTGGGATAAAATAAGTATTTTACAGAATATTGCCCAGTTTTGGAAAAAAAAAGCTTTTCCCTTTAACAACCCTGCCTGCTGCTTGAGTGGTGCCAGCAACAGTGTAAAATCCAGGATTGAAATGCTGTTCCAGCCTTTATGTGCAAGGGTCACCGTTGTGATTCAGATATTTCTGTGTACTGATGTAGTAGGTGGGACAATACTGGAGGACTGTAGAAGCTTTAGGGACAGACAAACTCGGTTCAGACAGGCACGTTTTTGTTGCTTTGCCAGCCTTGTGCTTTTCACACTGTCAAAAAAATAAACATATATTGAAGCAGTAATTTTTCTACTGCATTCAAAGATCATCCTTATTTTATAGCATGCAGTGTGCTGCTTTTACCACTGGTTTGCACCTCTGGGGAATTGGTTCTGTGAGTGTATCACAATGCTCAGTGCAAATTCCCCACAATGAATGCACGGCAGTCGAGCAAGTGTTCACAGCAGCTCTCTAGTTTGCTGCCTGACTGTCGTGTACTCAGTCCCTGCTGGTTTGTCTGTACTAAAATCCATTAACCTCAAATGGTTAGTCTTTTACATTATTAATGCTTGAGATATATTTGTAATAATTTTGGTGTTATCATAGAGAAGGGAACAGTTTGGATTTATAATCTCACTACAGTTCTCACTTGAAAGAAATGTCTTGTGGTGCATTCTAATTTATGATTCCAATAAAGTATTCTTCACCTGTGCTTGTGCCAGAAGAACACTGAATTCCTGCCTTTCTGTGAGTTTCTTGGTGGTATCACAGAGCACAAATTTAAATGTCTTTTTATATTCTGGAGACAGATTTATGGGAGGACAGATGGGTTGCCTTTTTCCAGGCAAAGTAGAGATGATTGGAGCTTCTGAGAAGGTTCTGTGCGACCTCTTAGAGTATCCAGTGCCCAGTGCTAATTTCTAATATCTTCTGTCCATTCTGTCAATTTTTTCTTCTTGAGAAACAATTTGAGAGTACTCTGCTGTCAGAGAAGGTGTTTCTTTCTCTTTCCTGTTGAAGGTAAAATCTCAAGAAATTTAGACTTCTTTTACCTGTGTGATTCCAACTGGGAATAGTGTTTCAGACGTTAGATGAATGTGAGGCCTTGACATAGAAAGGAATGTTTTATAATAAGTGCTAAGTTCTAAAGGGTCACCCATAAGGTAAATTAAAACCTTCTATCAAATCGTGGGCAAATCAAGTGAATATGTGCCTTCAGTGGTGAAAGAAAAAGCTGCCGTCCTTTTGTAGTTGGCATATTTAGCCTTGAAGCAAAATGTATAAGGCTTAAGAGAAATTTAAGCAGATTTAAAAATGTCCTAGGTTTATAAAACACCCACGCTCCCACAGCCCTTTACCTTTTACATGATTACTGTATACAGCCTTGACTACTTCAAATGTTGATGTTAAAAAAAATGCTTTTAGTAAACTCCTGCTTCAGTAATTTCAGCTGTGTAATTCCAAAAAATGCTTTGCAGAGTAAGTTAAAAGCAATGGCTTTCCAAGGATCAGCAAGTGTAATCACAGAAGACATGATAAAAGACCAAGAGTCCTTGACAACAGACACGGGGCAGCCTGGCCAGCCTGAGGAAATGCCCGGTGCTGCTGGAGTGGAGCACATGGAGAAGGAGGATGAGCTCCCACAACAAGCAGATGAGCTCTCTTTCAGTCTGGATGAACTCAATGTCACATCATCACCTGAGTCCTCCGCTGCTTGTCCAAATCAAGACTATAATTTAGTGAATTCTCTACTAAACCTCACTAAAAGTCCCGTGAGTTGGGGTTTTTTTTGGTTTTTGGGATTTTTTCCACTCAATGTGATAAAATGAAATAGTTGGATGCTGTGTGAAGTGGGCAGAGGGAGTGACTAAACACACTGTATTTTAGCTATAAAAAGTGAAATGAGGGTTTTTGCAGGCACTTTTTGTAAATTCGTGTTTTTCTTTGCAAATTCGGATTAAAGTAAAAATACTGTTTTAGAAAATTAATACTAAGGTTGTTGATGGTAATATAAGTGGGTTTTGTGTAGGGTGCTGTATGTTTCACAGAAAAGCTACACAGGATAATCTGAAGGTTAAATATATCACAAGAGAATATTTTTAAAACTACTTTCAATTGTTCTGACTTAACCAAACCCACTCTCTGTAATGGCACTGAGCTATCTCTAGGGGTGTGTTTTCTTTTAAAAAGTCTGCTGTTGTACGTCTTACCCAGCTCCATCCTCAAATTCAGACATAGATTCTTTCAGATAATATAGAGGAGGTTTGGGTAAGCCTGAGGTTTGGGTAATTGCTACAGCAGCGCTAAGAGCAGAAAACCAAGTCTACCACTGTACTTCGTTATTGTTACATGATGAGTTTACAGGATTTAGTATCTTGGTCTCAAGCTGACCTACAGCTCTAGTTCTGTCAGCTGGAAGGTTGTAGCTGGCATTCTTAGTATTTGACACAAAATCAGGTGAGATTCTTTATTTTGTAACATCCAAATTCACTAGAGTTAATGACTGAAAGGACAATAAAAATAAACGCATTCACTCACTGTGGGGGAATGGAGAGGTTTTATTTGGGAGGTGTTTGCTTCTTGATTTGCAGTGAGCTTCATTCACCTTCTGATTAATTCTTCCATGCCCTTCTGCCAGGACGGCCGGATAGCAGTGAAGGCCTGTGAAGGCCTCATGCTTTTGGTGAGTTTGCCAGAACCAGCAGCTGCCAAGTGCCTGACTCAAAGCACTTGTTTATGTGAATTGTTGACAGACAGGCTGGCCACCCTCTACAAAGCCTTGCCTCAGTCACTGGATCCCTTAGACATTGAAACAGTGGAGGCAATTAACTGGGGGTAAGAATTTTATTTTTGTATTTAATACCCAAAATTACTTTACACCCCTCCCTGAAAGTAATTTGATAGGTAAATAATGTGTCTAAAATATTCCCCCTCACACATGCTAAAGCCTCAAGGGCAGAGCTGAGATACAGCTGCAGCACAGTAGTGTACTTCGGATGTCCAGTGTACCTGTGATTTCTGACATGGGGCCAGGTTTCCCTGCCAGTCCCTGGCCGAGATTCCTCAGGGAGCAAGTTTTTCCACTGACTTACGTCAGCAGTTTGTAATGGTGTCACTATAGTGTCAGGTATGGATTATATTCTCATGCAGATGTCAAGGATTTAAGAAGCACAAACTTCTCACTGTACACAGTGAGCATTGTAAACTGCTGCGGGGGGCAGGATGGGTCCATTTGATAACAGGCTGTTGTTGCAAAATTTTTGCAGCAAAAAAGAAGAAGGAAAGAGTTACTGCGTAAGTCATCAGCATGAAGCAAAAGATACATGCCTGTTACCCTAACTGCTTGCAATTCAGATTCTTAAAACATTTCTCTTCCCCACTCTGCCTTCAGTATTATGAATTGCTCCTGATCTGTTAGTACTGAGACAAAAGTAGGTATTTGCAAAATGCCTAGCAAAATTTCTGGTGGTTGGAGTTTGAAATTAGAAGGGGAAAACCCACGACTTTGAATTGTGGGATAAATAAATATTGGCGTTTTTTACCAAAGAAAGTGGTGTATTTGTTACTCCTTAGAGCCCTTAAATTGAGATTGATGTTTCTTTCTGAAAGATTCAGTCTAGTTCAGGTATACACTGTGTGGTTTTGGTCGACTTGCCTGAGGTCGCTTACAGAGTAGAGAAGAACAATTGCCTTCATTTTATGGTTCTGTGACTACAGGAGTTACTGATTCAGTTTCTGTGGTCTGTGTTTCCTGGGACGAGAGACTTGGTGATCAGTTTTCCCTCCTGACTCCAGAAACACTAAACCAGAGTTCCTGTGCTGTACATTCTGTGTATCCTTTAGCATGCACTGAATACCTGTGTAGTGATGGCACTGCCAGACCCATAGAGACCAGCAGAAAAGCTTTTATAATGTTTTGTTCATTACAAGTAGGTCATTAATTATTTTGTTAGGTTCAATAAGAATGAAGTCCAAGATTCTTCAATTACTTGTAGACTAAATAAATATTTTTCCTTTGTGTTCTCTAGTTTGGATTCCTATAGCCACAAAGAAGATGCATCTGCTTTTCCAGGGAAAAGAGCGTTGATTTCATTTCTTTCTTGGTTTGACTACTGTGATCAGCTCATCAAAGAAGCACAAAAGGTTTGAAATGTGTTCAGATGATACAAATATATTCAGCAAATAAGTAGTTCCAGTCGTTTCTTAGCTTCTGAGTTTGAGAAGTCACCATTTTGTACTTTCGTTTCAGACGACTGCTGTTGCTATGGCAAAAGCTGTGCGGGAACGATTCTTCATTGATGTTATGGAACCTCAGCTGATGCAAACGTGAGTAGCATCCTACAAGACACAGCAGAACAGAATGTGAATCAAGCTGATTTTTGGGGGACAGAAATCCACTCCATATCTGATATGAAAATGTTTTGTTCAGTTCAGAGATCGGAATCCTCACATCAACGGCACTACTGCACCGCATTGTTCGTCAGGTGACTTCGGATGTCCTGCTGCAGGAACTGGTGTATTTTATACTTGGAGAGCACAGAGAGCCAGAAACACTGACAGACATCAACAGGCATCCACTTCGACACAGGTTGATCGAGCACTGTGATCACATTTCTGATGAGGTGAGAAGTGATGTGGTACAGGAATGTCTGCTGGCCGGTTCTGGAGTGTGGAGAGTCTGCAAAGACACTGTTGGGAGGACTTTTCATATTTGTGTCAAGTAACGTTTTTTGCCAAGAAAGCGAATTCTGACTCCTAGCTTTACAAATTCCCTTTAGAAAATGAAGTCAAGCTGTTTTCTCCACCTAGCATATTTCTTTTTATTTTTGCCAAAGGTTCTTTGGTGAATTTGCGTGCCCACTATGCATATCCAGCTAGGCTTGCTCGTCTGTAAGACGGAGTCAACTGAGTTTTTGTAATTGCATTTTAAGTTGTGCTTTATGTTGTGTCAATTCTGTCTTACTGTCATATAAGATAGAGATAAAAATTTGGGGTTTTTATGAACTAAATGTGGTTGGAGAATATATGCAATGCCAATTAAAAGATGATGTAATAACTTTAAGCTCTGTACATACAGTAAGTATTGTTAAAATAATTTACTTCAGTAAAATCCCTCCTCAGAAGCTGCTTGTTTCACATTTTCCATGAAACAACAAAGGCCCTCTACTTTTTCAAATAGAAACCAAGCTTGCCTGAAATACAGATCTGTGCTTTGTCATATCCGTTTTTTTCAGTATGCCTACCTGCTCGCCCTGTCAGAATGAGTTAGGTCTGTAAATTAGTTATCTTTGCAAAGCTAAGCACTCTCTAGCAGTCTTGAAAAATTGTCTTTGTATTGCTTAAAGCCAGTGTTTTTTTAAAAGCCTACGTAACATCTCTATGTAAAAATCTTTGCCTATAGATCTAGTCACAATATCCCAGTATTACTTTCTTTTATTCTGGGTGTTTATTACTAACTTTAAGTCCTGTTGTGTGTCTCATTTGCACAATGATAATCATCTTCCAGCACGGATCTGACTGTAAAACAGTAAGCTAAATTCTGAGTTCTCTGCATGTTCTTGATATTTTTATGTTGGCAGATTTCAAAACAGTTTTTGTTTTACAGAAAAAAAAATATATTCCCATATTGATTTTCAAATGTTTGTGAACCCTTCATCCGTGTTTATACCACACGTAGCACCACAATTTCCTGATTTTTCTTATGATTTTTGTTTCCTTCCATAATGGCAGTAAGTGCTTGCAGTGTTCTAGGATGGACAAAGCAGATAAAAGGCAAAAAGCACAGGGCAGCAGTGCCTAAGTTTCTTGAACTTTTACTCTTTCTGTTGCAGATCAGCATAATGACTTTACGAATGTTTGAGCACCTTTTGCAAAAACCCAACGAGCACATTCTTTATAATTTGGTTCTGAGAAATTTGGAAGAAAGAAACTACATGGAATACAAGCCTCTCTGTCAGGAAGATAAAGATGTGGTAGAGAATGGACAGATTGCTGGAGCAGTGTAAGTTTCATTTTTAAGGGAAGTTTTCACAACAGCTAAGTTGGATCCTTATTTTTAGAGCAAAACAGGGTTTTTTTTTTTCCAATAATTGAAAGAAAAGTGAGCCTGGAGAGCACTTGAGTGCTCTATGTATTAATCCATATCCGTAAAGTGATGCAGAAATTCCTACATCAGCAACTTATGGAAACTCTTAAAACAGGAACAGAAAGTCTAAAATTTCCACAAACCTCTTTCCAGAACAATAGACACTCAGAAGTCTTCGTGTCTCAATTTATTTATGCATCTACCTAGCTTAAATCTATGCATATTTTATTGCAATAAAATGAATAATATTCTTGAAGTGAGAATATTCTTGAAGGCAGTCACTTCAGTGTCTTGCTTACATTTATGTTCCTAGTCATTTCTGATGGAAGAACATTTCTGAGGCACTACATAAAATCCTTTTAAAGGATTTTATGTAGTAGTAACTTCTAAAACTCAGTGTTTTAGTGAAGGAGAGGTGAGGACTGGCCACACAAACTATTTAGTCATCTAGAATAATTTAAATACATCCTGGAGTATAGCTCTCATGTGAAAAAAAATGTGGCTAAGAAGTTTTAAGTGACCTGATGCAGTGATTTTGTACAAGTCAAAAATGTCTTGTCTGTTGTTCAGATTGTTGGGTATTTGCAAAGGTTGGTATTTCTGCATAGTAATTAGGTAATACAATGTGGATATTCTAATGTTCTGAAAAACATCCTAGTTGTTCAGAGAAGGAAAACGGCCTGCCTTGTGACCCAGAGATTTCCCTGCCTTCCATAACATTCTGTGAATGATTATGTTTTTGTCTAATGTAATTTCACAGAGATCTGGAGGAAGATCCATTATTTACTGATCTGTCTCCAGATAACACGTTGTCAGCTCAGGAGTGGCTCAGTGCTTCTCCACCTGTCAGTCCAGAACATCAGAAAAACGATGGGAAGACTGAAGTTCATAAAATTGTAAATAGGTGAGTTGAAACAAAGACTTAAGGAAATGTCTGAATGTGTGGGTGTCTGCACACACTGTGCAAATTAAATGTGTACTCTGTAATGGATGTTATTCTGTGCCAGCTGGGAAAATGACTCCACAGAAGGAAATTATGTGGCATTTTATCAGAAAGCTACTTCTGAAAGATTAGAGCTTGCATTAATTCAACATAAATGAGAAAAACAGAAGAACTTTGCAGCTAATGGTTGAATACTCAGAATTCAGGATGAAAGCCTTGTTGATTATAAAAGTTGCTTTTTGCAGAAGTATTTGCTGTACTTAAAATGCTGTTACAGGACTTGACCTTCCTGGAGAAGTCTGGGGAGTCTTGCCATAAACTTTTCAGGGGAAAAAAACCCTCAAACTTCATTAGAACTTCCAAGTTCCTTAAACACATATATAAAAGTAAATAATTGCCATGCTAGAGATAACCTTCTGTTCCCTCAAAATCGGGGCACCTGTGTCACCTGTGCCTACCTCAGTGCCTGTTGGACTCACTGCAAATTGGATATCACAAAGAGGACAAGCTCTGCTCTAAGCAACTTAGTGATGGTAATTCTCTTAGGAACTAATATTAGGATGAGGGCTGTTTGCTCTGTTAATACTTTATAGCAGAGCAGCACTGGTGTTTCAGTGCTGACCTATCTGCTTGCCCAGAAGTAATCAAAGGTGTTAGCCAAAGGAACAAACAGCCCAAGGACAGCCAGGACAGAGTGGCATCATCACTTCTTGCCCTCTTTCCCCCAGTATCGCTATTTATAGTTTATGGTGGACATGGTTTGGAGCAAAGACACAAAGAACATTCTCCTGAACTCACCTCCTGTAATCTCCATCAGGGAATAGAAATGTTTTCTGATTTGCAGTGTTTTGCAAATTTGTATTTTTTGAGATAAGATGAGCTCCCCATGAAAAGTCAGCTACTGCATATTTCTGCATATAAATTCTATAGGAGTGTCCAGCAGTTCTTGGGGCATGGTGAAGGCTGAAATTTGGAATCAGGTTCCAAAGACTGGGTGTTATTTTGCTGTCCAGAAATTTCAGTGGGTTTAATTTATTTTTTTTAAAGACAGTTACTAATATTATTGAGAATTTCCTGATGCGTTTTAGGTCAGATATTGGTGAAGTAATAAGGACATAGAGTATTTGACTACACACCTGGCAAAGGCAATTATAGTTGTAACTGGGACATTTATATGCAAATACTCCTCTGTGTCTTAGATGTTCATTTTTTTGCCACAACAAACTGGTAAATAAAACTACCTATGAAGTAGGTTTAGAAGAATTTTAACTGTAATTCTTCTTCTCTTTTGGCTCATTTATTGCCAAGTATATTTTGTTTTAGCTCTACTAAAATGGAGTCTGACCTTTAGCAAATGCTTGACCTATTTATGAATATTCCCTTTCATCTCCATTCTGTCTGCTGATTCTCAGAAAATGCTTCCGCTGATGACTTTACCGCTAGTGCCAGATACAAAACTTCTCAAGTATATACCTTGTTATTGCAAACAGTAGTTGGAATAGATAGGCTTAAATAGATTTTGTGTTCTCTGTTCTTCACATAAAGTTATGGTAGAGTCTGTGGATTAATTGGCCAGACGGTTCAGCAGTGTGTGTACAGTGTTACAGATGATGAGAAGGTATTGATCTGGTGCTCTGTGGAATATAGTCATTAATGTACTTTTTTTCTCTTCAGTTTTCTCTGTCTTGTACCTGATGAAGCAAAGTCATCGTACCATGTGGAGGGTACAGGTTATGATACTTACCTCAGAGATGCCCACAGACAAGTAAGTCAGCGAACTCTTCCTTAGTCCTTGAGAATTTGGAATGCTGGTGAGAATATACAAATGGTTCTGTAAATAGTCCTATTAAATGCATCTTTTGGTAATGGAAGATGGGAAAATTCAATTTTCATTTTTAATGAAAACTTACCTTTGGAGATCTTTCGATGATGAATTCACCTTGTATTGCTCTGGTGGGAATAATGGATGACATTAAATGCATTAATATTCATATAACAAATACAGTGAGAGAAAACCTGAACCGCAGATAGATTCTTAATTTGCTTCTGCATTTATCTGCATTCTCTTGGAGAATTGCCTGCCAAGCTGTTTGAAAGAACTAAAGAGAAATTAAAATGCTGCATAGGAGTTATGCAATCTGGGACTTTGCAAATAAAGGCTCATCATAGGGAATGCACAGCCTAAGGCATTCAGGTTTGAAGTTGGGAGGTTGGGTAGGCAGGGAAAGCTTTATGATTTACTGTTTAGAAATAAATGCAAGTTTTGCTTTTACAAACATAAAGTTTCCTTGGTCAGAGGACAGTCACTGTTTGCAGCTTTCTTATTGAAACCCTGTGAATCTTCTAGAATAGAAAAATTTATGCAAAGGAGCAGAGTAACTGAGAGCTATATTAAGTAGGCAGTTCAGAAATTCCATAACCTTGGAATTACGTTATCAGCTGCTGAAGATGGGAAGTTTGGATTTCTGTATTTATATTGCTTCATCTGTAGTCTCTCCTGAAAAGAAAGGGAATAGAAAATAGAGAATAAGGAAACAAAGGTTGATGTAAAATTCCCCTATGTTCTATTCTTGGATGCCAGAAACCACTTATCATCTTCGTCTTTCTTTTATGCCTTGGGAAAAAGAGTGTACTGGGAGTTATTAGAGAGCAGAATTGGTTTCTGTCGCTTCCTGACAATGATATGGCTACTGTTAAAATATTTCCCCCGTAAGAGTAGCCCTGCCTGTTGCTGTTATTACATCCAAATAGCTGCTCTGCTTCCTTATTTCTATTCCTGGAAGCCTGCACAAGCAGGTAAGCTACAATCAATGCAGAATTTCTGAGTTTGTTTTCTTTTGCTTCTGTTTCTTCCTGTGTTCCTTTTTTTCTCTGCTTTAATTTGTGCTCCTTTCAAGGGGTAATTCCTTGCAAGTGAGACATCAGGCAGCACACAGCAAATATGGGGCAAGGTAGAGAAAGACTGCCAGGGGTGTTAGGAAACAAAGAGAGGGAAGAGGAAGCCCTGAAATTCTTTTAGTTTGTGTGTTCTGCATATACACGTGCCTTTCCTGTCCTGGGAATTAGGGAGCAGAATGGTTTGGATAGCAAGATCAGCTACACATAATGCAGTGGAAGTGTGGTAATGTACTCTGAAGAAAATGTATAAGAATGCAACTCCTGCTTCAGAAGAACCCTGATTAGGATGTGTATTGTTTGCTTTGCTTTGTGTTTTGGCCCCAGCTGCTTTTTGGGAGCTCTGTTCTCCACTCACTGTTTCTCAAACTACCCTAGTAGCAGGAATGTCCCCAGGAAAATGAGGTGCCTGCTGATAGTGTTTTTACTGATAGTGTTTACTCTAGAATGACTGATCTCTTTGAGCATAGATTTATCACTTAGCTACGGATTATGGTTTTAAGGTGTATGGACTGTCGAAGGAAGTGAAATGGTTTCCATGGAGATTGAAGTCTGTTTTCCTCACTACTTTTTTGTAGTTCCGGGATTATTGTGTCATTTGCTTACGCTGGGAGTGGCCCGGATCTCCCAGACCTTTGGAAAAGTGCAATTTAGAAGCGTCTTTTTTTGAAGGACACTTCCTGAAAGTCCTGTTTGAAAGAATGGGCAGGATTCTTGATCAGGTAAGAAAAAACAAGTTAAGAATTCCATTTCTGATACTTTCATCACTTGTAAAGAGCTGATCTCCATCAGGTCCTATGGATTCCCATCACTCTCTATTACTGTGTCATATTATTGTGTAATGTCCCATTTCCTGGTCATAAGCAGGACAAGAGCTGTTTGCACATATAAATGCACTGGGAACATGTGCAGGAAGCCAGGAGTAGCCTCTAGGTCAGCTCTGTGAGTGTTCGTGGGAACACTCTGATACAAATCTGTGATATCAGAAAGCTTTGCAGAGGTAGTAGCTCTCACTAACCTCGTTTCTGACAGAAGATAGCTCAGGCACACAAGTGAAGTAACTTGTTTCAAATACCTCATGTACTAGACACTACCTTCTTCCTCCTGCTGATACTACAAATTTTTGTAGAACTGACTGTACCCTAAGAATTTTTTTTAAGTTTTCTGAACTTCAGAATTTGCTGGGTTTAATATTTTTAGCTACAGGGAATTTTTTTAGGATTTGTCTGATATGGGGCCATTTTGCTGAGTCTGCTGACATATGGACAGAAATAAAAGCTCTATGTGAAGAAGCAGCTTTCTTTAATGCTCTCAATTAGCTGGAATCACAACAGCAATCTGTCTGAACAATGCAGCACGTGTTACTCCTTTGTTTCCCTCTCCTCTTGTGAACACCAGATAATGCTCATGCCTTCAAAGCTTCCTAATGAATTGGCTGACTCAAACAGCTCTAAAGACCTTCTCCTACAGTTCAGCTAGGTAGGCAGTGAATTGGATTTATGGAAGGAATTTTTGTCTCTCTCTGCAGAGTAGCTCTGCTATAATAACTCAAAATGTAGTGATCTCTTTTACCTGTAACATCTGTGGTCCAGGGGCTGAAAGCTTCATTTGTTAGGAGATTGGGATGAATCTATTGCTGGAGTGCCAAGTGCAGAAATAACTGCCACTGACTGGAAGAAATAGTGCTTTCATTTCAAAAGATTTATGAGGCAACTTTGCAGTGCAACAGTGTGTGGTAACAAATTCAAGAATAAGATACCTAAATATTGCTTATGTGTACGCATGTAGTCAGTGGAAATTTTGTCAGAGCAGCCCCCGTAGTCCCTGGAGCTCCTAGGCTGAAAGGCAAGCAGATGTCTCTTTTAGTGCAGAGTGAATCACCAGCTCAGCTTCCTCCACTGTATGGACTGAAAGCTTGACTCAGCTGCCTGAGCTCAGGTATCTGTTGCCATTTTTGTGATGTCCAGGATATTCCCAGAAGTTTGTGGTTACAACACAGATTTTGCAGGAATCCACCCTCTGTAGAACCATCAAGGGACCAGCAGATACTTGGGAGCATCTGAGATGGCAAGAGATGTTTCTGTGTGGGCAGGTGTATCAAGTGTCAGATCTCTGTTGAGTCAGCTAATGAGAGCTTAGACATGTAGACATGGCTAATTATATCTGTCTTAATCTGAGGCTGAATTCAGCCAAATCTTCCAGACCTGAAAAGGAAGGAATCTGTTCTCTGATTCTTCAGTGGGATGCTAACTTGAGAGCATAAAGATGAAAATTTGAGGTCATTAAATCCTCCTCTTCTAGGTGTGATTATGCCAGTGAGGGTGTTACTGCCAATATGCAGAGGTTGAATGAGGGCCCTGTAATCCTCTTAGAGCAACAAGGTCGATTGACACAGAGATGTACCAAAGGAATATCTGTCCCTCTCTTGTCAACTTAGTCTGTTCTGCCATTGAAGAAATGGAAGGAAATTCTAGTTTGCAAATTCTGAGCTGAAGAATTAAAATGTCAGCTTGTTTTCACTGGGATGAGAAAATCAAAGATGGAAAAAAGTTTTGGAACATAAAAAAGCCATGGTGAAAATGCTTGCTTTTATGGAAATAAGTTTCTTACTAGAATGGTCAAATCCTTTAAACTAGGCACTATTTTTTTCCAAGAAAATCAGGTACTATTTTATTCCTTATGACAGATAAGCATTTTCCAGCGTCTGACAGTGTTGTCTCTCCCATTTGGTTGACTTGGGGAAGGGAGGTAGACAAGAAGCTCAGAATTCCCTGCTGCTTTCCCACCCCAGGACTGGTCCCATCTGCCGTAGGTTGCTGCCACAAGATAGCCAGGCCTTCTGCAATGGTTCTTTCCCAGAAAAAAATAAAGGAGAAGAGAAATAACGTATTAGCCGTAAACACGGATTTCTCTCTGGCAATTTCCTGAGCCCATATACTTTACAGTTTCCCAGGAGAAGCAAGCAGATGTTTAATCTAGGCTGATTCCATGCTATTTCTTTAGCTGAAGAAATGTTTTACGGGAAGAGGACTTACCCTGCAATAAACAAGCGTGCAAAAGCTTCAAGTGTTTGTAGCAGCGATACAGATGATAACATCTAATGCCCAACTGTCATATTCACAGCACTGCTGTTGTGAAAAGCAGAGGCTGGGCCTGTCTTCTAATCTAACTTTTTATCTTTATTTATTCATAACCCTGTGTAAGGTTCTAGTAGTTAAATAAACATGAGGGGGGTGAAAAGAAGCCAGCATGAAAATAACTAAGCAGTGTGTTTCCCTCTTTTTGCAGCCCTATGATGTAAATTTACAAGTTACGTCAGTGTTGTCCAAACTGTCCCTGTTTCCCCATCCTCATATACACGAATACCTTTTGGATCCTTACGTCAACCTCGCCTCTGGCTGCAAATCTCTCTTCTCTGTGATTGTCAGGGTGAGTAAACACACCATTAATAATTACACATGGCTGTACAGCAGTAATATATTTAATAACTTTGTGGTCAGTGGTAGTAGTTGCTGGGTAGTTTAAGCTGGTAAATGTTTGTCATTGAAAGCAGATACTTACAGTCCTGATTTTGAATCGAGATTGGGCATAGATGGATATCTCTGCTCATGCTCTTTTTTTTTCTGATGAAGGCTGTTCTTGACAATTAAGTCCTGGATTTATCAAAAGTCCCCTTCCTCTCCAGTTCCATCTCTTCCTGCCAGGCCTGCATGCTAGAAGTGCTGGCTGGGTGCCTGTCACACTGCAGTGTCCTCAGTCAGAATCCCTCGCTTACCCCACGCACCAGCTGTTACTAAGCTGGTCAGGAGCCTGTTCATGATGCTTGCCCAACAGTAACAGAGGGCTTGGCTCCTTTTCTCCCAGCAGCCCTCCCTGTTCCAAAATACAATCTTCACTGTCTCCCCTTGTGCTTTCCCTAAACCCAGGAATTCTTTGGTCTATTTTCTGTGTCAACATTTAATAAGACAAATTAATCATTGACATATTTAAAATAAGTAATGCCATTTGTGACAAGAGCAAGTAAGGCTTTTGTATTTCTTTACTTTCTGCACCTACTCACCCTCTTTGTGGGCAGAGCAGCCTCTCTGCAGGTTGTTCTGTGAGCCTGTGAGGATGCTGAAGTGGGTCTGTCCCTGAAGCTGCCATTGAACCTTGCTGCCAGGCACTCTGCAGAGGTGTTAACTGTGTGTTGGTGGCCTGCGCTTTACAGGTCGTCGGGGATCTCATGGTTAGAATCCAGCGCATCCCAGATTTCACTCCCAAACTTCTGCTGGTCAGGAAACGCCTGCTGGGCTTGGAGCCGGAAGGGCCCATGTGAGTAAACACACTGCACGTTCTCCAAGACGCGCGGCTGGGTTTGTGTGTGCCAGTCCTGATTGCCTGCATTTCTCTTCCCGTCCCAGCATTGACCACATGACGTTACTAGAGGGCGTGATTGTGCTGGAAGAGTTCTGCAAGGAGCTGGCGGCGATCGCCTTTGTGAAGTACCACACCTCAGCCACGCCCTGAGCAGCCCCGGGCCGAGCCACCCGCGGCTCCGGGCTGGGCTCAGCGCGAGCACCGCTGGTAGCACCCAGAGAGATGGTGATGCCTCCTGGCAAAGTGGCAGGGGATGTTTGGAAGACAAGTTCCTTTCACCAGATGTTGAGATTGCAAATGGACTTGGAATACGAGCGAAGGCATTTGGGGAGAAACCAATACACAGCATTTCTAGCCACTGTGTGAAGAGCTGCAAAAGCTGCATGGAGAACCATAGACATCAGAGCTTGGTTATTCTGATGACAGTGTGTCGAGAGTTTGGGCTCTTGTATGTCCTGGGGCTCACATGCACCAATTTGCTCTTTGTGACCATATTACTTTTAAAAAAGCAAATTAATTTTATAACATTTTTATGTCTTAATTCTTTTTCTTTTCAGTTGGATATATGAAAGAAAAACACACCTATAGTTGCAATGTATGTTATTAAAAAGGAAGAAGTTGAAAAAATCCACCAATGCATATACAATAGAATATGTTAATGAGGGATCATTTTGCTTTTGGTAGATCTTAAGTACAACTCTGAGCTTGATTCCTCAGTGGATTGCTCCAAGAGATATATCAGTCTAAAATCAATACTAAAGAAATCAATCCTGATTCGGCATCACAACCATAACAAATATATCTGAAGTGTACATGTTTGTAGCATGTTTGTCTCTGTCATTCCAAGTGATTGATCTCCAGGTCATCTGTATAACTAGATTTTCTTTAGCTTTTTATATGAGAACTCCAGTTATTTGACTCATGTCACCTTTACGTTATAGATTAATTATAGGTCATCAGTAGTTGTTGCTGAAACAGTATTTTTAATTTCTTTTAAGTTGATATTAGTCTGAATTGGTTTAAGAATCTTTTGTGCCTTGAAAATCGGCAGCATAAACATTCTGTTATTTTGAGAGATATTTTTATTGCTTATCTATCACAGTGATGCCAACTCAGTTAAAGCATTGATAACTTGTATAGGACCAAAATTTACACCTGCTTTTCACAGTGCTGGGATGCAGGAACGCCTTTCAGTGACTCTTTTTCCCTGTGAATGCCGTCAGCCAGGGCAGGTGTTGGCATTGTAAGCAGAGGCTACCGCAGGGTGCTTTGCTTCTGCCCTCCAGAGGGTCCTCACTGCCAGCCCCCTGTGCCCTGGCACGTAGCTGTGCTGGACCTTGCAGTCACACCCAGTGACCTGTCCTGCTCTCCACGCTCGTGGGTAGCACCTCTTTCCCCTCCTCTGAGCAAGGCAAGGTAGAGCTCAGCTCCTTCAGTTTACATAGTTTTTCCCTGTTTGTCTTTCCTGCCCCCCTGTTTGCACAGCTAAGGCCTGTTTCAGATGTCGTTGCTCATATGCAAACGTGGACTAATTTATTCGGTCACTAGAATTCTTCTGGATTTACATGACTGTACCTAGAATCAGATTCTGCTCTCTATTCATGCCTTTGAGGTCTTGTTTTTCAATATTATGGAAGGTGGATGTTAAGAGGCCTTTTAAGTTAGCAGGTTAATTAGAGCAGTGTCACAGTTAATGGGCTAAATTTATTATTGTCACCAGTGAAGAGCATCCTGCTGTAAAAGCTTCCAGTACAGGTTCAGCTGGAGAAAGCAGTTCTGAAACTGGGGAAACATTTTGGCAGGTAAAACCTGTATTCAGTGGCTCCCTGTACTGGGACACTTTTCTAAAAGTGTTGCATTTCTCTGGCAAAGAGAAGCATGTTTTACTTCTTCACCTGTTTTTTTTTTTTCTAAATTTAGCTCCAAAGTGTTTCCAGGTCCAAGTATCATAGTAGGATAAAGTTTAAAAAAATTACACATAGTTCATCTTTCTTCTTTAGAAAGTACCTTGAATGTAGCAAGTCATTTTTAGTGACCTGTATTGCAGACAGTCCACATTAGAAGCTTCCTTAATACCTGACACATAGTTTAGAACATGTTGATGTCTATGGAGAGTGATGTTTAATACATACATTTGTTATTTATAAGGTCCCAATTCAGCAAAACAGTTAAACATAAGCTTAATTACAAGTATTTTTTCCTTAAATCACAGTCTTTTACGTGAACAAAGTTAAGCTGTTGAGCAGAAATGCTGATGCTTTACTGAATTTGGGTCTTTTTTGGTTATGCTTGAGCTTAATTACTTTTTCCTCAAATTGTCTATTTTATTTATTTTTTTAAAGCTTATGCTCCAAAATACTTTTAATGTCCCAATTTCAGTGGAAACTGGAAGTGATAATACTACTAGAAATGAAAGTGAGAGAAATGTTAAACACATTGCTTGCAAGAGCATTCCAAGTAATATAAGAATTGATAAAGCCATTCAAGAGTTGCCTGATCTCCAAGGAAAGCATTAACATCACCTCCTTTGTTTTGCTGTTTTCACTGGTACCTGAACTCATTACACTGAAGGGCTGCAGGCTTCGTGGTGTTCTAATGCAAAACACTGCAGAGATGCAAACACAGCTCCTTAAGCTTGTCCATGAGAAAAGTAAGTAGATAGAACTATGATCACTCTTAAATTCAGGCTATGATTGTTCAGTCTCCAGTGACATTGGTGATTTTCTTGCAAACCAAATGTTATTTAGTTGATAAATTTATAAGACATGGATCCATCCTCATAAAGGTGAAGCAATCCTTAAAATTGCTTTAGCCTAAACTGCTTTTGTGAGTGCTGCCTACAAACCCCAATGACCATACCTGATGACAATGACCTTTATTTTTGTAAAAGTGATTTAATCTTTCTTAAGAGATGGAACTCGTTTAATTACTTTTTTGTGGTGATATTTTTCATGCACTTTTTTTTTTTAATGATTAGAAGTTAGTTCAGGTCCATGTTTTCACCTTTTTGATCTATGCATGTCATTGAGGAGCCCATTTTGTTTCTGTGTGCGTTTGTTTGTATGTGGTTATTTATTACCCGGGGAGGGACACCTGAGAAAATCCATGGCCTGAAGAGTTCACGGCTTACGCAGATCCTCCAGATGTCAGTCGGAAAGGCGAGGGCTCATCACCTGAGAGAACGGGGCCACTGGGATTAGACTGAAATACTTGAGATGGGATACTAGAATAATTTTTTATTTCAAAAAGCAGATCCAAACCACATTTTAATCCTGATGCACATGTGTGTAAATAGAAGCATTTTTTTACCTTTTTTTCATTTATAGTATGTATTTGATTTAGACTCTGATTTAGAAAATTTTGTAATAAGCCATGTGCTAGCTCTGGTAGAACAAGTTTGTCCTTAGTTTCTCATATGACTGTAATATTCCTGGTATTCAGATCCTGTCTTTGTCATGTTCTTACTATATATTTGTCTGTGCAATATAAAAGCTGTGACTTGATGCACAGCTTGAGTCTGGTTGTACATCACCTATGTATATATATACATATATATATATATATATAAAAGGACCAGAATCCCGAGCTTGCTTACACTATGATTAGTGTAAAGATTGCCACACTTCATTTTACAGGGCACAAGTAATCATGGAATGGCTTTGTAAATGCATGGTATTTTCTACCATAACCTGCTGTGCAATCTCACAGGTGACATTTTATTAGTGCTCTTTGTCTTGCTAGAAGAAATACTAACCCAAAGTACTTGGTAAGATTGAAGGGTCCTGGAGTACACCTGGGGCTACATGGAAAATCCATATCTGATATTGCATATCATACAGGGTTTTCAAACCGTGTCCTTAATGCTTTCTGTGCCCTGTAAAATAGTGTAATTATATAAAATATATACCCCTTGTTTTGCCTCCTGCCTTGTTTACATTAAACAGAGGATATTCAGTAAAAATTTTCTATTAAACTTTGTGTAGGTCACTTACTAACAGTGTTGCCAAGGTTTCACAGATGTGGGAATTTCTAATGAGGAATTGTTGAAACAGCCACATTACCAGACATACAATATTAAGTTTTATGAAGGAGGTTGTGATAAAACTCAACTTTTTGTGCTAAAAAATGCATGGAGGATTAAAAGGGATATTCTCAAAATAAATTAATTTCAGTGAAGCGACTGCTTCTATTATTACAGAATCCGTAATAATTTTTGTATGAGTGACCTTGAGACAGAATATGTTTTAACATTTTACATCATGCCTTTGATCCTGAAGGCCACGTTTGAGTCTGTCACTACAGCATCTCCTGGGATAGACGTGTTTCCTGTACTGCGCTGTGCAGGGCTCGGAGTGAATCGGCATGCTCTTGCCCAGGAAAATGGGAAGCCTAGGGAAATGGGCAGGATGGAGCCATCCTGGGCACAGATTAACATCTGCTCTTTCCTGGGAGCCCTGATAGCTTTCCAGAAAGGCTGCAGCTGGTCAAGGCCTCGGTTTTCTATTGCATTTGAGTGCAGTGTGTCAGTCACAACATTGGTTTGTTGGAGACAAATGTCGTGAGGGTGAGTGAGCATCGTTTCTTCCTTCAGGGCCTTCGAGGAAGGCTTTTATACACAGGGGTTTATATATGTTTTTATGTACTTTTAAATTGTGTTTGTTGTGTGTTTTTTCTAGTTTTAGTTTCCTTCTAGTTTTGACCAGCCTTTTAAAAATCTTGTTGCTCTTGTAGGATCCCCTCTGAAGGCTGCACTTGGATGTTAAGCTGTTCCTCCTCGATATTTACCATCTGCAAGTGCTCTTACATCTTTAACAAGAACAGTGCTACAGCAAGATGATGCACTTGACAGCTTTCATTATAGCTCTCTGCATCTTTTTCCCATCCTCATGGGTCTCAGAGATTGTCATCTCCTACCCCAGATCATTTATCTGCTCTGCCTGCATGAGGCATTTAGAGATTTAGGGAGACTCTGCTTTCTCAAGCAGTGAGGAAGTTGTATCAAAATGGAACGTTTTGCATCTTCTTAGATTTTTCTCTTACTTTGATATTCTTGAAATGACTGAGTTACTGAAGCATGGTTATTTTATGGCACTTGCATTCTGATATAAGATTTTGGGGCTCTGTGTCCTATTGGGTGAAAAAAAAAAGAGTGCTATCAGTGTGTGGTCTCTACTTCATATTCATTAACTCATTGTACAGATTCTCAGCCAGAGTTCTCAGTGTAGACACAAGTAGCACAGGATCTACTGACTGTGTTAACCTTTAAATATCAACAGAACTGGTGCTCTCAAAGCCTCAAGGATTTTGCTGGTTTGGTATGTGATCCAGTTGGATTACAGTGGATTAATGCTCAGTGAAGTGAACCTGTCCCAGGTTGTATGAGCTCTTTCAGCCTAAATCGTGTGTTCCTGGTGCATCCTTTATCAGCCAAGGTTCCCTTAGCATGGTGATAGAAAGAACTGAAGAGCAATTCAGGAATCAAATGAAGCATATGGTGGATTAAAATTTTCAGGTGTCATAAGCTTCTTGGGAATGCCAAAAAAGAGAGCGTGAAATTTTAAGTTTTACATGTTTGGACTGGTTGCTGGCATTGCCTTTGGAGTCAGATCTGTGAGGATAAAATGGTGCATCTTGGAACGTGGTATCTCACTGGGCTGCTTGATTGCCCTTGCTAGGATGGCACATACATTCTGAACTATGCTTTATTGAACTCCTGCTGGTTATTACAATTAATGCTGCTGCTGGTATAAAATCTGCTACAGCAGTGCTGTGGAACTCACAACTTTGCCAGTGTCTTGTAACTTCGACAGAAAAAGTAGACACATCTCATTGGCTTTGCCTTTCTGCTCTACAGCATCATAACTCAGTAGGGGTTTCTATGGTGTCCTGTTCCTCTGGTGAAACATTTTATATGCTGAAAACTAAGGAAACACATGAAAGGGAGAACCCTGTTTCTGTGCTAGGCTGCAGGAACATATTCTCTTAATCACCTTAATTTTCAAAAAGGTGAAACTCATTTTCTGAAGTGAATGGTTCTCTTCCGAAAAGAGGGAGGGTATCCTCCACAGAGAGCCCTAGACAGTGAGGATAAACCTGCTTCAGCAGTTTGCCGTGAGCATGGCAGAAATGTGACATTTGTGTTATATGTTTGAAGGTGTGTAGTATCCCAATTGCAGTTTGGAGACATGAAGCAGGTGAAAATGTAAGTCTTCGTGCTGTGTAATACATATAACAAGATACAGGATGCAGGAAGTTCTGCAGAAAATAGCAAAAGATCTTATCTTAGAGAGGAGAGCAACAGGGATAACTAAATTTAGCATAGTTAAATTATGGCTTAGGGTTAGAGGAACATTAGTTCAGATAAAAAGATTTGGAAGACTTAAGCAGTAGGACTGAAAGAATTATGAAACCTTAATTTATGAGAATGCAATTAAGAATGAAGTAGCATCATTGAGGCAAACTGAAACTCATTGTCAGTGAAAACTTCCTGACCTTGAATGTCGCTAGACCAGAAGTAGAAGGAGCCTGTAACCTCACACTTTTAAAGCCAGACTGGACAAAACATGGAATGTTTCACAAGGGAACCAGCCTGTGTCGGTGAGGAGGTGAGGCAAACACACATTTACATCCTCAGACTCCAGCTCATGAACAATTCCAGCATGACTTGGGTTTGTTCTGCTAGAAAGCAGGGAGGTGGACTGATCCACTTGAGTGTCTCCTGTAAATGAGGGAAGTTGCTGCAGTCTGAGGAAAGCAATTTTCAGCTTTCCTGAGCATCACTCACACAAGAACCCCTCTGCAGATGCAGCACCCATCGCACGCAGCAGGGGCACGCCTTGATTAGCGGGGCAGGATCCCCCCATGCTGAGCTGCCTTGGAGAGGAAAAACAAATTACCTGTTCTCTGCATCATCATTATCCTTTACTTGAGAAACCCACTTCTACTTCCCTCATCTCCACATGCACAGGAAGCACCTGTCAAGTTCATATTTCTTAATTTGGGTCATGAATTTTTATTTCCTAGAGTTTTCAGACACTCCTATTTTTACTGTTAGCAGGCTGTCCATCAACACTGCACATTTCCAGACAATTTTCCTTTCAGCTTCCTGAAAGGGAAAAAAAAATCTTTGTATTGTTTATCCTGGCTTTTAGACTCACATTCTCCTGCCTTGTTAATTCCATCCTTTCAAATCCCTGAAAATGTTTTTCGTCTTGTCCTTCACCTTGAGGATTCGGTAGTCAGCAGTTTGTGCAGCTCAGCAGGCAGGGAGGGTTGTGGACAGCATAGATAAAATCAGAGCTGCTTCTGCCCACCCAGGTCCAGCTGCAGGATCTGTACAGGAGGAAATCCCATCTGCGTAGCAAACGTGGTGGAGTGGTCGGAAGGAAAACCCGGACACACTGAAATCTATGGAAGTTTTGCTGTCAGTAGAAACGCCCACACTCTTCACTCTGCTTCGCAAACTCATCGTGGCGTTTCTGATAATGGTTTTTTCAGAAGGAGAAACAGGAACGAACATTAAGAAAAAAGTGGTTACTGAAGAAAACTGGATAGCCTGGACATGTTTAAAAGAAAGACACTTAAACGAATGTCTTGTACTGACCTGGCAGCAGTTCTGAGCTTCCCAACAGCCGTGTTTGGTGCCAGCACAGGGAGAGGACCTGGGTCACCTCCAGCATTTGTGGGACAACTTGTCTGGGACCAAGGGAAATCCAACAGTTTGTAACCCTCAGAGAGCATTTTAAAGAGTTACCATGGAAGTACAGATAAACCAGTGAGAGGAGAAACATATTTCATATATATTTATATAATGTATATCATATATATTATAGAAGTAAATACATATTTCGTATCTATAATATTTCTAATTGCTCAAAAATTTATTATTTTATGCTGTTTCTTTGTTCAAAGAATCAAACATAAATTACTAAGGAATGCAGTTACCCCTTGCTTACATTGGCAAAAACTTAGCAGGATCATGCACGATACATACTGAAGGCAGTATAACTGAAGTATTACCCTCTCAGAGCCATCCACCAGAAGGCTGCTTTGCTGTTGGTAAATAAGACCTTCCATTAACAGCTTAGAACTCTGCTGTTCCCTGACTTTTCGCCAAAATTGAGGAAAAGTAGTAGTAATGCTGGCTAAACCATGCATCAAAATTGTGTAAGCAGTTTCGTGCTATATATATGTGTATATATATACGTGTGTATATATATATAGATATATATATATATATATATAAAATGTCTGGTTCTCTGGAGCCATGACCTCAGCTTAGATCATTAAATAAGGAGTTGGTTTAATATCAGCCAACAAATCACAATAAACCTTGATGTTTCCAAGATGGCAAATATGCTTATCAGACCGTATTTTTACATTCTAAAAGATCAAGAGTGAGTACAAACCCTTTTCCCCCCTTTTATAATTAATTCCAAATGTCAGTTTGATCTACTAATATAATTCTAATTGCCAAATTTCTAAAATAGGGTTGCCTTTTTGTTTCTAAATATCAACCAAACAGAATAATGAAAAAATAGATGCCTTGATATGATTAAATGTGATCTGATCAACCAATGGGACAGGCCCACGGCTTCCTCTCTCTTCAGTTTATGTCTCTCAACTGAGATTCTGGCAAGGACTGTTCTGGCTGGTCTTGGCTAAGAGGGGAAAGCTGCAACATGAAAAGTTTCTACCTTTTACTTCTGGGGTAAAAAATGGAAATACATCATGATGGATACTTTGGGATTATGACATATATATACTTATCCTGAAAACCATTATTTTTATATTTCATTTTATTCCAGGAAGAAGCAAAGGTGTGGGAACTGTAAATAATGCCATGCTAATAATCCCAGCCAGCATCTGCAGCAGTTAATGCCATTTCAAGGCACATTTTACTCTTTAGCCCTGATCACTGTCTGGTGCTGCCAATTGTTTAGCTCCTTTTAAGCAGTTTGCTTACTAACCACGCACTGAGGTGATGCTGAGTATTCTGAGCAATTTTGTTGAGTTTGTGGTTTTGAGTGGCAAATAGGTTTTTTTCTCCCTGTGACAGATGGATGACTTAGTCTGTTAATAGAGGAAGCTGTCACAGAGGAATTACATGTATAGGCTTCGTTTACATTTTTTAAGTGCAAGCTATATAGGTGAAATTCATCTTTTCAGCTCTTTGGGTATTGAACTGGTGGAAGGGGCTTGACTTCTTAGTCTTGAATCAGTTTTCTACAGAAACTTTCTGTGACTATATGAACAATTACCAGAAGCCCCTAAGAAATTGCTCCAACATTGGCCTCATTGTTTATTACTCCAGTGGAAAAGTGTGGACTGCAAGAGCAAGCTGACCCAGATGCCAGATAGGGAAGTTCTCCAGGTTGGAACTGAAATTTGATAATGAAAACTTGCACCATAATGAGCCAAGGTCAGTATAATTGTGTAACTCTACTAGTTCAGCAGCTGAAGATTCCACCTGATTAAGCTATTTATAGCTTTCTCTTAATTCAGTACCATTTATCCTAGGTGCTCCATGGAATTTTATAAACAGACAAGGAGACACCAATCCCGAGTGCAGTATGGAATGAGCTGGCTTTCATTAAGTTAACTCCTGATGTTCTGCTGATCCCCTGCCTTGAGCAATGTATTAGCAGGGTCTGAGTTGGATGAGAAACAAATGAGAAACTTAAAAATAGCATAATAATGTAGCCATGTATCGCTGTTGTATTGTATTGCCATCACTAGTAATGGGCCATAGGTTTAGTGCTGAGTTTGCAAGGTATAAAATGGGTTAGCAGACATATAAATTAACCCAAACGGGTCTTAGACTGAGACAAAGCTATCACCATGAACATCACAGTCCTCCTGGGGAAAGGCTCCCCAGTGAGAGACACCAGTGACCTTCAGCACCACCACCACTGTGGCAGCACGGACCACAGAGCCCTGAGGAGCAGGGAAAAGAACCACAACATCAGAAAATGGGGGGGAAAGTAGGAAGAGCACTTTTAACTGTTTTATTATTAGCACTGAAATTTTTTGTGCCTAGACAAAGCAGCTTCTTTCTGTGATAATTACATCTGGGCTGATAGTGGCTCTTGGAATAGACTGCAAGTATAGGAGGTAAGAGGATCAAACACCAGGAAAAGTTTAGTCTCCTGCTGCCAGGGAGAAGACTCTGACAATGCAGGGACAGATACTTCTATCTTCTGAGGAGACATGTCATCTGTTTTGTTGTTGGTTTTGATGCTGATAGCCTCCATGCTGTGGAAAAGCTGCTTGAGGGCTTTTCCTGCATGAGAACAGTGACATTTGATCTGAAATCTGTCTGGAGCCCAGACTGGGGATATGCATGAGGCCGTTGGTAAATACCACTCTTCAACATTTAAATGGTGCTGTAGCTCCAGTTGGGAGACCTTAGTCGAGTGCAGCCACACCATCCCTATTAAAGAAACAAGAGAACACCTAAGTCCTGTCTGCAACCATGCATTTTATAAGAAAAACAGTTTTTCTTTGGTTTGAATATACACATATCTACTTGAGTCATATTCTACTCTGCTACTGCCTCCAGGTTTACCCAGAATAAAAAATTGTTACTGTGACAGTCGGTATGACCAGACTGCTAAAATAGAAACACAGAATTTCATTCAGATGCTCATCATTATTTAATCCAGCAAATATTA
Source organism: Rhagologus leucostigma (assembly GCA_013397725.1). NCBI lineage: Eukaryota > Metazoa > Chordata > Aves > Passeriformes > Rhagologus > Rhagologus leucostigma. Next base: position 339,617 of record VZTD01005736.1, read on the forward strand.
AAATTTCATTTCACCAGAACATATTTTTCTTTGGATTGGGTCCCAAATAATTTCATTCTCTGGTTTTCGCATTGTTTCAGTGACAACATACTCACACCATAATTATTCTTAAGAGGGTCGGTGTGCATGTGGGAAACAAGCTCTCATCAGTGGGTACCATTCTTAGTATCCATTTGTCTCTTGGTTCCCTGAATCATTGTTGTGAAGCATTTCCAGGGAGCTGATAATCACAATTTAAACCATTATGTTTTCTACCATTTATAAGCATGTCTGAGCCAGAAATCATTCCGTGGCTGTTGCTGCTGCATCCTTCAGGGACAAAATGTTCTAAAGAGCTAATGTTGCTCTTTCATTAAGAAACCTATTCAGAACCACAGAGAGTGATTTTGACAGTGCAATTGGTAGTTGCTCTAGGGCAGGAGCTTGACAGGAGTCCTATTTTAAGCTAAATGAATGTATTCTGTTTATTTAAAGAAGCAGAGTCAGTTATAGATTTTGGTATGCATGCACAAGTATACACCTGTGCATCTTGTGCACTCTGCCTCTCCAGACTGCACAAAATAATGCTGCCTTGATGCATAAAAAACACTTCTGCTTCTGGGCAGCCCTGGCATGAAGACTAGGAAAAAAAGAAAAGAAAAAGAAAAAAAGAAGAAAAAAAATAAAAGAGAAAGGGAAAAAGAAAAAACACAGAGATTCCTGCAAACCCAAGATCAGCCATTTTACCATATCTCATGTTTTTGGGGCATGAACACATTTTGCTTTTTCATATAGAATCATAGAATCATTTAGGTTGCAAAGGACCTCTAAGATCATCAAGTCCAACCATTAACCCAGCACTGTCAAGGCCACCACTAAACCATGTCCCCAAGTGCCACATCTACATGTCTTTTAAATCCAGCCAGTGCTGGTGACTCCAGCAGTTCCTTGGGCAGTCTGTTCCAATGCCTAACAAGCCTTTCAGTGAAGAAATCTTTCCTAATATCCAATCTAAACCTCCCCTGGTGCAACTTGAGGCCATTTCCTCTCATCGCCTGGGAGAAAAGACCAACCCCCACTCATATTTTGTTGGGTATAAGTGTGGGTGGAGAGAGAAGGGCATTTAGTGAATAAGGGAAGTTGAGGTGAAGGTCACCAAGATTCAAAGTGACAGAGGAGATTAAGTCCTTGCAAAGATGAACACGGGCGTAGTTTCACATCACAGTTTTTCTGGTGGCAAAGCTGGTTTTCAAAAGTTCATATCCTTAGCTGCTGGGCATTGTGTTATGTAAACAACATTACACTGGTCATTGCACCACAGCCCAGAAAGTTCAACCAGCACAGGCAAAGGTTATGAACTGCTGCACGGAGGTGGAAACGTGAACCAGGGTGGGAATGGGCAGCACATTTCCACTTGTCTCCATGGAGCAGAACTGGAAAGAGCAGCAATCTCTGAGAAGGAAGGGTGCTCACGGGGCTGAGCCATGGTCCGGGGAGCTGGAAGAAGCTGGTTTTAGTTCCTGATCCTGCTGCATGACCCATCGCCTCTGTTACTACAGCATGAGAGAAGTATTACTGAAAGTATTTCCTCAGAAGGGTGTAGTTATGTGTCATTAATGCAAGTGTAATGGAAGATGGTATAAAAACACAGCATTGTTACCAGTCCCTCTCATCTTTTTAAGTGTCACTGCTCAGGTAATTGCAGACTTTCAGAATTAGATCTCCTGGAAGTGCTACCAAACACATGCTTGTGTCTTAGCAAAATGTTCTTTGTGAGGACTTTGGAGATCAAAGACGTCTGGGCTTGACTGGAAACCAGTTATCTACTGCTGTGTGGACCTTTGAGAAATAACAGGATTTTTATTTCCTTTGCCCTTTGATCCCCAAAATGAGCAACATAAAGATAAGGAATATCAGAATGAAAGAATAGCTGTACCAAGCAAAGAGTGGAAGGGGAAAGCAAGAATGTGCCTATAGATCAGTTGGATAGATTTTAAAAATTTTTAAAAATCAGGTTTCTGGATTAGAAAATCCCAACAAGCTACAGGCATAAGCAATGTCTTTCAGCTCAGTATCTCTGTAAGTCAGAAGAACATCCAAACACAGGGCTGCAATATGGATGTCCATGGGAAGGATATTTTTTTGCTGCATATGCAACTGGAATTATAGAATTACTTGTGCAGCTGATGCTACTCAAAGTACCATTCTTTTGCTGTACCTTTAATCTTACTGCCTAAATTCTTTAGCTTTTTTCCTACTCTTTTCCTTGTTTGGCTTCATATTCCAGGAAGAACCCAATGCCTACAAGTGCACTCTGCAGCTCCAGCTCTGTTGTGATTTCCAGTGCTGTCTGCAGTCCGTGGGCCAAGGAAAGTAGGTGCAGATCCGACCCCTCCTGTAGCATTTCACCCACTTCCACGCCCCGTTACTTTAATTTTAGTTTCACTGTCTGGGGTCAGTCCTTGTACAGGGACAATTAACACTGAGCCTCTGAAATCTGATAGGAATTTAAAGCAATGGGTGAGTGGTTGCCACCTGGTGAGAGGAGGAGGAAGGAGGGGGAGGATGAATGAGCCGCCCTTTTCCTTTCTCATCCGGCGCACATTAGTGGATCAATGACTGAAATGGATGAGGGTGCTGCTGAAGTGTCAGGCACTGTAATGATGTAGCTGCTATTAATGGCTAGAGCTCCAGCCCGGAAATTATAGATGAAGAAATGGAAAAAAAATATTTCTGTGGGCTCTGAATTGGTGATTTGAGGATTGTAATTTAGTGCTCACTTTCATATTTCACAAAAAGGCTACTGTGCACATTTTCAGAAGTTCGCCTGTTAGTTAAGGAAGGAATAAAGTCAATAAAGTGTGTTTGATCTCAGTTCTCCTTCCACTCCCCATCTAAGATATGACACACAATCAGCAATGGTGGCTTTCCTTTAAATCAAGGTTCATGCTTTTCAGCAGATGTGTTTGCAGTGGGGAAATGTACCATCAGCTCTCTGGCTGGCTGGATTTAGAGCAAATATACAAAATATTGTAGTTTATATAGCCTGTGAACTCAGCATATTTCAAGGTCAAATTCCTATTTCACTAAAATCGCTGGCAAACACATGGTTATCTTCAGGCAGCCTGGATCTAGACACAGAAAAAAAAAACAAACCAAAACTGATCAAAGCAACCCCAAAATCCCACAGCAAAAGCACCTCATCTTGCAAAATTATTGAAAAGGACAAATCTGCTATTTTCATCTAAATCTGTGACCCAAGGTAGGCTGTACCCTTCCACCAGCAGTTTGACCAATACCAGGATTCAACAGGGTTTTATCCATATTGACTTTCTTTGGGCTTCCCTTCTCCTACAGCAATCAGACGGGTCACAGAGGGGAGCATGGAGGGAGGGAGTTCAGCTCAGATCAGACAATGATGCAAAGCAACACCCTCTGCTTCTGAGCCACTAAAAAGTGAATATATCAAATTCTACAAGAAAGACGTCTATAAGAGCAGTGTTTCCACTCTCATCTTTCAGGTTAACCTACTTTCTGCCTCTCTGAGGCTTTTCCCTGTGTCCCTGCTGCGGGTGGCTGCTGTAGTTGCTGCTGAGGCTGCAGCTGCCCTTTCTGCAAGCAGCCAAGGGGAAGGCATCCAGCATGGATTGGGTGAAACAACAATAGCTGGTCCTGAAAAGCAGTTCCTACTTAAATCCACAGCAGTCGGGCCTGCCGAGATGAGGGAATTCTGCCCTTCACATGATTGCGTGACACTGCTGGGGCACCCGCCAGTCCCCCGCTCCCAGCCTTTCCTGCCTGACAATTAATTCCCCACAGATCTCCTAGTAGAAACTTCAGTGTGTGCCAAAAAGGTTTTTCTCTAATTTCAGACTCTTAACTTTTTTTCCTGTGCTTCCTAAATAGCAAAGACTGTCTGATAAGGCAGCCCGGGGTGAGCGAGGAGGGAAGGCACTGAGGTAAACAACAACGGGAGATCGGGCATAAATATTTCAGAAAAATGTTTCAGCGTAAAAGGCTTGGCTGCAGCTATTCCTCCTGAGGGGTCAGGTTGCAAAAGCCTCTTCCTCACTCCCCCAGCATCTGCCTCCCTGGCTCTGAGGCATGGACACATCCAAGTGCCTAATAAATTTCAGGGATGGGCAAAGCAGGGGAGCAAGTATTTACTTTGCGCTGGTAAAACACTGCTTGTAATTCTGCCTTGTCGCCGGCTAATTAAAGCTTGCACAGCCAGTTCATCATCAGTCAGGGGCTGCCAGCCCCGTTCCCTGCCAGGCCGTTCTGCTGCTGTTAAAGCCAGCCCGATGCGACTCGGAGTGTTCCCCGGTAATTGAAGCGGCTCGTGTTCCACATGGCTGCGTGGCCGCTGCCCAGCCGTGGCTTATCGCGGTAATGGGCACATCAGCAGTTTGACCCTTTTCGAACACGCTGGTTCATAGAAAACGCTTCACTGCAACTGGTATTTATCTCAAAATGAGCATTATAGAGAAAAAAAATCCGTAACACTCTGCCCTAAGGATCCAAAGCACAGATTCAGTGTTCCCTGGGGGTTTCTGCTGCGCTGCTTCAAGAGGCTGCTCTCCCCCCACAGCCCCCGGCTTATCTCTCCCCAGAGCAGAGGCGACAGAAGGGGATGATGCATCTGCTCCTCACCTCCCCTGGTTCCCAGGCCAGCTCCTGCCCTGAATGCATCCGGTACACCCTGCAGAACTGTAGCACAGCCGTATCGCGCTGCAGGACAGACAGCCCGAGCTTTCAGCTTCCTGAGAAGGTGGGAACACCTCTGCTTTGCTGAATTCTAATGGGACCTGGGCTCTGAGTCTCTTAAGCAGCCTGTTAGTGCAAAATATCGCGTTTGTAAAGACTGATAAAGAACTCACTAAATTACTAAAGACTGGAAATTACTAAAGACTGTGGGCTGAAAGTCGCATCAGACCCAAATATTGTGTACACAGAAGCATCTTTAAACCACTCAAGCTCTGTGGGTTAGGGTATATGCCAGTTTGGGAATTCTCTGTGGATGGATTCAAGCAGTGGGACGGCCCCGTGAATAAGCAGGTCGTTCACGGTCCAACTCAAATTCATCTAGCATTTATGTTTTCTAAATGTGCAACGATCAGGATGCCCTGAGAAAAAGAAGTGGAGCAAAATCTCGAGTTCTGGGTTCGTCTGAGGGCTTGCAGGTTCCTCTTGTGCCCTTCAGAGCTCAGACAGCCTCGGTGAATCTCAGCCCTGCAGCCACAAGGCAAAAAATCCTCGTTGTGCTCCAGGAAGGAAAAATGCTGCCAGAGCCCCGAGGTTCGAAGACTTTGCTCATGGAGTTTGGGGCATTTTAGAAAAGCTGGTTTCTTGTTCATTGATAATTTTTCCTCTGGTTCTGATAACATAGAATTAGGAACAGGACAGTAGAAAGTCAATCAAACATTGCAAACATAAGCACCTATTCTAAAAGTATTCCCTTATTTCTGTTTTATTTTTCTGGTTTTTTTCTATCTGTCTCTGTAAACTCACCTGACTATATTTACATTCAAGATATATCATCAATATAATTTTAAACCCTTTTATGGGAGATAATTACTTTCTGTATTTGAAGTATTTTGATAAAATACAGCCAGAATGTGTATTTTCCTTGTCTTGGAGATAAATTATTCATCTTTGTTTCAACATGTAATTTATTAATTTTTAATTAATAGTACAGACAACACTGGACAATTATTTTTACTTCTTTTGGCCTTTTCCACTTAGCATAGAAGCTGGAAAGATAAAGCTTAGCATATTCAAAAAGATTCAACAAAATGTTATTTCTGACACTGTAAGTCTCAAGGTTGGTTTCATTTCATATAGAAAAAAGTAAATCTAATATGTATTACATGAAACTGTAAGGGGGAAAAGCACAGAACCAACACAATGATCGCAGCTTCTTGTCCTCTAAAGGTCAGCTGTGAGGATGTGACACAGTGTTAAATTACCAGGGCAAAAGAAGCTGAAATGCAGAAGTATGCATTTCAAAATGGATACTTCTCAAAAGAAAGAAAAAGAAGGCTTGAACAATTCCAGGTCACTATATTGTAGTCCTCAGAGCATCCAACTGCTCTGTAAATATTACTTAATTAAATGTACTTGGATTGACAGCAATATTTAATTCCAATTGCATTATAACAGAATCACTACCTACAATATTAATTCCAGATTCCGCAGCAGAAGCAAACCAGGGGTAGGTCTGAACTTACATCCTGATCAAGAATTTATGGTGCAGGTCCAAAAGCGTCAAGTCTAAGGACAGTATTAATTTATTACAAGGTCATACAGACCTCCACCTCCTTGATTCATGTTCTCTGCTCCCAACTTTACACAAGACCTGTGTAAAGGTCAACTGCTTAGTCTGAATGTCATGAAGAAGAATGAAGCAAATAGGGTCACCCCTTCAAATTTTAGCTTCCTAGATCTGGTACTACATCAAGCAGGTATTTGTCTTGGATGCTGTGAGAAGGAAAGGCATTTTGGTGCATGGAGCAATGGTTGAATGGGAAATCTGACATGACTACAGAAAATGGACTTATGATCTGTCACAAATTCAGGTCTGTCAGTCAGACAAAATGTGAGACTCTGCTAAACTAAATGGGCTTGTTTATCACTGTAATTATGTAGCTTTACAATGATAAGGAATTACATCTACATGTCTTACTCTGTGCCAGGAACTGTTCTGCAGAAACCCAGTAAATTTAATTACCAGAGACAGAAAAAAATTCCTTTATTTCATGATCTATCCACCCCTGCAATGATTACTCTGGGGATATTCCCACTGAAGCCAAGCAGATGGTTCCTACCTTGTTGTACACCCAGCTTATTTTCTTTTAAGCTATGAAGTGGTTTACTATGCCATTTTTCTCTGGAGCTGTCTTGCATTTGGCAGACCTCTGACTGTGTGCGAATTCTCTTTTATTGTATATATGGATAAATGGCTTGTTTTCTTTTTTACCCCAGATAGCAAATCCCACTTTGGATTCATATAAATAAGGACATGAATCAGACAAGTATCTAGTCGAAACATGCTTTCAACAAGATGACTCCCATTGACTTTGTTACAAGGGAGTCAATAATCAGATTTAATGTCACTGAGCCACATTGTCTCTGGTGCATTTCCACAAACACCCATACTGAGCTCTTAAACACTTTTCTATGGACCAATATTGTGCATTTCTGCTGCTGACTAATCCCTTGCTCCTTTTTGCACAGATATGTAAATTTGCAGCGAACTGCTGCTTTCCCTGAGCCTGCTGGTAACCAAGGCTGGAGGAAATGTGTCTGCGATACTCTCCAAGGCAACATTTGTCCTTGTGTCAGAAGCCAGCTCAAGCCCTACACACTGTTCAAGGGATTTACCCAGGACAGAGATGTGGCTGTGCATTGTTCTCAGCAGAAAGGTAGATTTCTGCTATACTTATGATCCCGCTATAATCATTCCAGGCTAACAGAAGGAATATCATACAGGTTTTGGAAAAGTGATGAACACTGATGATATCTCTCAGGAAACTTTTCTTGAAGTCAAATCTTCATAAAACTACAGCTGCCCAGATTAAAGCCTGAACCTAAATTGGCAGGTGCCTGATTGAGGAATAGTATATACTTTATCTGATTTGAGACTATGTAGCTCCAAGGAGTTCTTTAAAGAGAGATAAATCATTAATCCCCACAATCAGTTCAGAGCAGCCAGAAAACAAGATAAAGTTCCCATGTCTTTGTGCCACATATACCTCCAGGCATCTTCTAACAGATTTCTCTGCAGTTTGAATTCAGCTCTCTACTTCACAGTTGGAGACACACAGGGAAGCTGTGTTTGAAAGCAAAGAAAATAGCTGAAAACTCTCAAGAGATATCATTTTAAATGGATGGTGGTGTGATGGGGGAAATTTATTTGCAAGCATTATGTCATATTTTTTCTCAGATACCCATTAAGAGCACACACAATACCTGGATGACTTAACCTGTGACCATTATTTATTGTAACCTATGTTTTCCCCAGAGTGAATGCCTGAATTTGAATCTTCCATTAATGGCTAAGTGCACTTCTGGGAAGGGAAAACAGAACAGCAAAGGCCTGGATCCGCAGGCAAGAAGCACACAGCAATCAAAACCAGAAAGACGAAAAGTGGCTTTAAGTGTCCTTTTTGCTCCCTGATCCTGGACAGGCTGTGTAAGGCTGGCCCAGTGGAAATGAGAAGACCCTGCAGCTTGCTCATTCCACCCACAGTTTGCTTCAATCATTCCCTTTTTACTGTGGAATAAAGAACCCATTTTCAGGCACTGGGGAGAAAAACATTCACCCAGGAATGGCTCCAGCACAGTGATCTGTGCAATGCAGCAATTTGCCACACAGCATCTTTGATGCAGAATTACTGTGATGATCAAAGCAAGTTTAATCAGCTCAGTGGTTTGTAAGTGTTTGCAGCCCCTTCTGCCCGCCTGCCACCGGCCAGGATGTCTCCTTCACTTTGGACAGCAGTGATGCAGGGAAAACCAATAATAGCTCTGTGGCCAGCCTTCCCCCAGGCATGTTTTCACCCTCATCCTTCAATGAGAGGAGAGATGGAAATATGAATTACAAGTGGGAGACATTGCCAAGTCTACCCATTGAGGGAAGGACTTCTGAGGGAAGGTCATCTTTTCTATCTGTTCCCTGCCCCGTGAAACCTCTGAAACGAGCTCAGAAGATTTTCAGCAACATTTGGAAGTGTGTGCCTATGAACTGCAGCGTGGCCTACCAGCATCATGCAAGGCTTGTTTCGGCTGCTGACCCCAAGCACAAAGCACAGCTGATTTTGGAGACATGATGGTGATTCTCTGACACACAAACATCTTCCTGTGAGCATCTCCTCTGGCTCCACTCTCGTTTTATGCTGGTCAGACATTGTGGAGCTCCCTGGGGAAAAAGCAAGTGTACTGTGCTGCTGAATCTCACAAAGCCACAGTTTTCAGTGTTAAAACTGTTGGACTTTGAAGCTAAACCCAGATGAATGCTTCTGAGGAGGAAAGCAGATCCTTTTAGTGTCTGAACCATTAAGCTGTACTTAAAAGAATGAGGGGAAGGTCTCAAAAGTCTTGTTTAATACAAGCTGCTATTCTAGATTTCATTCCTCCCCCAGCTGGTATTTCCTGCTCTGCAAGACACAGGGGAAAGCTAAGGCATTATTTAATGGGATTTCTCTGAAAGAGAAATCTTTAAGCTCTGCTATGGCACTAGAAGCAGGGGTGGCTGGGGGAGCTGCATGGCTGGTACCCACCCAGGAGTGTGTGCTGTGCAGACAGTCCTGGGGAGTGAAGAGCAGAGAGGCTGCTATTCCATAAATCTGCCTCTGCTATATCCAAGACAAATCTAATTTAAGCTTATATAAAGCTTTGAGCTTTATTTTTGAGGATTTAAGTGGGGAAGAGCGCTGTCCTTGTTTTCTGCACAAGAGGTAAGCTTCCAGCAGCTGGAGCTGCTGGCCATGGAGCAGTTACAATAACTGATCCACCACTGCTGAAAAGTAACTTATTAATTCGACTGTCAAATCACAGATTTCTTTTAGAGTCCCTCTCTCCCACTGCCAGTATCGAATGGGCAGGTTCCCACATTAACTTTTTGAGTTGCTGTCATTTGCAGCAGTTCATCTATTCCAACTCTTACCCCTTAAGCTCTTTTGGACTGAAACAACTGTAAGCTCTTTGCAGTTCATTCATTGGGGTTCTCACTCTGGCAGAGTATCAGACTGATGCCAGGACAGCCACGGCCGTGGGATTTTTTTAAGGACGTTTAGTTCCTGCCATCTGTCTGTTGGCTCAACTCTAAGAAATTTAGATTGTGCTGCCTTCCCAAGGTTGTTTTTCTCCCCCTTGGACTGCTGTCAGGATATGCAATCTGTCTCTGTGAGTGTTCCACTGAGACAGTACTTGAGATGTGATAAAATGCCTCCAACTCTTACATGTGTTACTTTATTTCTTAAGACCAGGTGATGATAACGACACAATTACAATGCACGTCACTTTAAAGGCAATGAGTACAAAGAGGCTCCAACCTTCTAATGCAGACTTAGTGCATTTTAGGAACAGTTTAACAACATTTTCCATGCTATTTCCACATTTTGGCCTATTAGACCGGGTTGTTTGGTCAAGCTGAGGTGTGAGATGAATGATTAGTTTTTGTGCTGCCACTAATCCGGGCTGGAGCTTTCCACGGTGGAGCCATTTCAGTCAGCAGTGCAGGCACTGAGGAACAAGTGGGGGTAGCTGAACTGCTTCTTGGTTGTGTGCAATTTAGTTAAACCCCACTTCATTTTTCATATTTATTTTCCTCCACGATGTTTTGGGAGGAGCTGGTATTTCTCTGATGCTCAGTACCCCTCCCCATGAGCCTGTTCTTGCCACAGTGCTGGACAGCCATCTGGACTTTGGTAACACTGAGAGACAAACCTCAGAGCCGGTGCTCTAAGTACCTGACCCATTTGGATGCTGAGCATTTGTACATAATCCATAAAAGGTTTAATTAGAAGTGCTTTATGAATGATTCCCATGAGAACAGGAAATCCCTACTAGAAGATGGGGTCAGAGGACACAAGTCTCCTTAGTTGAGCTGTTCTTATGAAATTTCTGCTTTTGTCAAAGTTGGGGTACGTATTTTGTGGTCCAGTTTTCAGATATGACTTTTAGGAATGGGACATTCCCAGTGATAAATCTGAAAGTATGGCAGATTCTGTCTGGTTTGGTAAATAGGTAATAAGCCCATCAACGTTTACATTACGATTTTAGACTCAGCTTGAGGGCCCACCTAGGCTTAGATTAGACCTTTTATCTTACAAGGTTTATTTATTTTAAAGACCTTAAAAATATTACATTGATAGTGTGTTTCTAGATATAACCCATACAAAAGAGACATTTAGTTTATAGAATGAAATAATAAAACTCTAAAAATGTGGTAGTGCAGCTGGTTAATCTCTGTGTTCTTGTCTAATTGACAGTTTTAAGAAAATACTGTCTTAGCTAGAAAATACAATCCCTGCTGTAACAAAACACATCTTCACAGTCCTACTTGATTGCAGGGCTCACATTTTATCTATATAGATGAAGTCCAACTAAATGATCTTTGTTTTTAGCTGACTGCAGCGCTTTTGCAGAGAATGATGATAAATTTGCAAGAGACAAAAACTATATGTTTTCTGTTTCAATAAAAATTAGTTATTTTTTAAAGTGAGAATAACAACAAAGAGGCACAGATTAGACAATGTAGGATTTAGATAAATTTAGGGTTACAACAGTTCTCTTGCCTTCAGCCAGTATAATGAATAATTTAGAGCCAAATTTAGGGGCACTCCAGGACTAAAGTATTGCGCTATCTAATTTCTGTTGTTACTCAGAAGTGTAAGCAGCAACCTTATTAAATATGAATGGAGTAATCAGACAAATTCTATGACTGTGTGCATGAGCTTCTCATTAATGATTCACAATGAAGCATCATGAAAGACTAAATAGACTGCACTGGATTTAAAAGTAATAAATATACTCCAGAAACAAAGTAATTTAATGACCTTCCTACGAACGATGGGGCTTAAAGCAGAAGGATGCTCAAGCAGAGTGTCCTCATCGAAGCTCTAACTCAAGTAGATCACCTTTCGCACATCCCTCTTGATTATCTTTTGTCAAAACAGCCCTGCCATGGTAGCCCCATTCAGTGCCTCTTTTAAATGCTGTGTTTATACCCTGGTAAGCTCAGCCACGACAGCCTGCCACGATTTCACCCTTGCACAGGGAGATTGCTGTAAACTTCTCCTTAGTAGGACAGAGCACGTACCTTCAAGCCAAGTTAGCAATTAGGGCATGATTTTGAGCATCCTTTACCTCTCGCTGACTTCAACAGATAGCACTCCTGGGATCAAGCTCTTCCGCTGTGTAAGTGAATACTGCTTCAAAGGGAAATTCTGAGCTAAAAGAAAAAAATACTTTGGCCTTTTTTCCAGCTTCCCAGGAAGGGGTTTTCAACATCTAACAGAGGAAAATATTCTGTAGCTGATTTTTTTTATGTTTGAGATTAGACGCACTGATGTTCCTTTCAGAAGTGGGATGTGAATCAGGATACCAGGACAGCAATTCCTTCCCTCATCAAACAGTTTAAACAGAGATTCAAATTAAACAAAACCAGTTAAAATTGACTGACTTTCTAGTTGTTATCAGATTAGTAGTTCTAGCAAATTGGGTTTTTTCCTAAGAAAATATATTTCTGAATGAACTTCCATTATGATTTCCCCACAGTGATTACTACAAACCCCAAAGTTTCTCTTTGTCCAGCTGTCTAGACAATATCCTTACAAATCCTGCAAGATAAACTAGCCAATGAAAGAATGATAAAAATACATGAAAACTTGGAAGAGATGTCAGAAAACTGAGAAATACTTGACTCCATTTTACTTTCCTATTTCAAAGAAAAGTATAGGTCTTCAGATATGACAGGCAAAAATATAGTCTCAGGGTGCTCATTGTACATGGTCAAGATATGGGATGGGATAAGCCAGACTGAGTGGAATATTGATTTAGGTATGTGTGCTGGTCAAAATATTTATTACTTTGTTCACACAGACATGATAAATATGGAACATAATTTTAATGATTGCAACCCAGAATAGAAAAGCAGAACTCATCAACTTTTTGATCTCCTTGTTTTTAACAAGGTACCTGTAAAATCAGTCTTTCTTCTCTCTGCAATTTTAAGTGCAACTTTATGAAAATAAAAAGCAGGCATTATCAATTTAATCCTACAGTTGGCAATTAGCATCTTTACAGACTCCGAAGCCTAAACAATTAAAAGTTGAATAATTTATAGCAAATGGAACCATTCTGTCACCAGTATTATTACACGCATTTGAAGTATACTTCACTGCCTGGAGCTGCTCGATGATTGATCCTGGAGTTCTCATTAGTGATGCAATTGCTGCCCCCGCCCCTGGGCAGTGGCTACTTCTGTTTGCCTGCACTTCTGAATTAAGTGTAACTAACTCGTGGTTACTTGTGCTTATTCAGGGTGAGATTGGGACAATAAACGGAGGTGGAGGAAGTGTGCTAAGGCTGCCCTCATGCCAGCAGGGTATCTTCCAGGCCAAACCTGCCAGAATGGCCACTGACTCCTCTGGCCAGGTAACACAGCAGGCACTTCCTCAGCTCCAAGTCCATTCTTGGGACAATGGACAGCACATTCACAGGTTTGACTTTCTTATCCTAGGTAGTTGCTGGTGATGTTTACAAGCCTCTCACAGCAAAGATGTTTAGCTGGGCAGACAGTAGGAAGCTGCTGCAAGGGGTGAATGATCAGGTAGATGGATATGGGAACTGTCTTTCTTTGAAAGAGGGCCAAAAGGATTGAATACTTATAGGGAATACAACACCAAAAAGGTGGCTTGGAAAAAACTGCCAGGTTTGAGCCAGGCTGAAAAAAGACCAGTTTGTGCCCATGTGTGGGATGACTGTTGAGGGGATATCTCTGGAGAGATTTGTTGATGGAGGTCATGTTCAGGGGGGTGGTCACCTACACTTATGATCCCGCTCTTCTTGGCAGGAAGAACCCGAGATGCTTACCCATTGCCCTTTGTAGGGTTTCTGGACAGCTCTTCCTCTTCAGTGTGAGGAGAGAGATTTCCTTCTTCTTAGGAGCATATGGTAGAGCAGAGCTTTTAAGCAATTTTTACATTTTGGGCTGTGACTCTTGGACCCTCATATGGAGTGAACCTTCATCTCTGTGCTTCCTCTGGCTGCCTTTTGCAGAAATGCTTTTCAGCTGCTTCACTTCCTTGCTGGGAGCCACCCAGGGCAGGCCACTCTCAGGAAGAGTGTGAAGGCTTGGCAGACTGGGAGGAAAGACTTATTAAAAAAACAAGGATGTGTGATATCCTAGTTCTGCAGAGAATTCTTCTTTCCCCCAATAATATAATTTGTGTTTGTCCCCCTAAGAGCATCCATGCAATGGAAGATGGATGATGAAGGGAGAAAGAGAAGAGCTATCAGGGATCAGGCAGCTTCCCTTGCAATGCCCGAAGTGTCAGGCAGTCAGGAAGTGTGGTGAGGGCCAGGGACACTGCAACCATCCATCCATGCCCTGCTCTGTTAATGATGCTCCATGAACTTACAGGTGCAGAAAGAGGCTCGAGAGCTCTGCCCAGGAGGTCAAGCTTTGCACCTCATAAAGAGATCAAAAAAGGAAATTGGGTGTTAAGAATTTTGGGAAGGAACATAAATCACAACAGAAGGTCCTTCTATAAAACCAGAGCATGGCCAGATTTTAACTGCTTAGTAAAATACTGGCCACCCCATATCAAGAAGGATGTTGTAAAATCTAAAAATAGATGGAGAAGATACAATCATAATGAAGATTATAAGCCAAACTTAGCCTCTGTCAAGGAGCAACTAAATAGGAAGCTTCAGAAAGAATTGATAGGATTCTTCACACTGAGAAGAGACAGATGGGGAAGAGCAAGATATGATTTAAGGCCTTTGAAATCATGAGAGAGATGGAGGAAGTGAACGTGTGAATTTTTTCATTTTTCATTGTACTAGAATTGGGAAGTACTTAGTGCAAGCCAAGGTAGCTCGAAATAAGGGCCAAAATAAATAGGACTCCTTCATAGAACCTCCAACTAACTTGAAAAAGTCACTGCAGAGAGTAAAATCTGAATGTACTAACGGCTTCAGAGCAATTAGGCAGATTAGACAACAGCCAGAAGATCTGTGGGTAAAGGGCAAATATAATGGTCCATGTTCCAGCTTTGGCTAAAAATACCTCCAGCTGCTGATCACGAAAAGCTGGGAGGGCAGGGAGGGTATGTAAGGGGAGAAGGAAACTCCTTGCAGTGTTCATTCTTGTTTCCCCAGCCATTTCCCAGGCTTCCAGCAGCGGGACTGGGACCTGAGCTGCCTCTGTTTGTGCAGAGGAGATGGCTCTGCCACCACTGCAGTGACAGCCCATTGAACCTGGAAGTGCAGGAGTGTTCTGGGAGAGAAGCTCTTCACTCTCCCCAGGTGGGGGCTTCACAGACTTCAGCTTTCTTGTGCCAAGAAAATCACACAACATTTGTTTAACTTTAACATGACTTTAATGGTAGATGTTGAAGGTGTTTTTTTTCTGGAGGTACAATCTCTTCCTTCCCTTGAGTGAGTAGGTGAGGAGAAGAGGTCATTTGAGGAGCTCAGGTGTGCTCTTTTCCGCACATTCATCATAAACCATTAATCAGAGTCTGTATGCGTGCTCACAAGATGAGAAAGAGTTGCCAAAGGGCTGATAATTAACACATTTATCTGAATGCTGAAATTGTACAAAGCCAGTTGAGAAAACGGGTATAAATTTGAACTTCTAGTGAAAATACTGATCTATTTTTTCCCTGTCTCCCAGAATCTCCGAATCAAGATTGAGTACTTTTTAAGAAAACACACTCCAGGTCAACTCATTGCCGAATTTATTTTCTAGCTGTGGCATTTAGCAGCTTCTCAGCTGTAAAAGTGTTTAGATCCTTTTAACCTTATGTTCTGAATTTACGGAGGGGCAGGTTGGACTTAAATTGTCCATATAAACAATCTCTCATATGTTGCCTTCTTTCACATGCACATCTGGTGAGTTCTTCATCATTCCTAATTACAATGCAGGTTGGTGGAAAATTACTTCTTTGACAGAAACTGTAGCAAGAAACTGTGCAAATTTACACGAGAACTGAGAAGCCCACTGAGACTTTTATTAGCAGAAAAATCAAAGATCTGCAAAATGTGTTTTCTTTTTTTTTCCCCCTCAGCCTCACTGAATCTTCTGATTCCAGACCACACTTAGTCCTCTGTCATTACAGATAGACCTGGGCATGTATCAGAGATTAAAAGTAACTTTTCAGATCTATCCTCACTAGTGCAATATGTTTATAAAGGGTCCATAAGGAGCAATGGAAAACTCTGTAATATTTTTCTGTATCTCTACATGTACCAGTGGTCAGGAAAAATTGCTGGTTTCTTGTTTAGCTGACTGCCAAAACTGCATTTCACATAAAGAAGGAATAACTGAAAACATTCGGATCCTACTGTAGTCTGTCCAGTTCAATCCAAATTGGCACTATAAATCTGCATTGAGTCAGCTCACCAAAACCTCCTCTTGTCTAATTAATTAAAAGAATCCCACTAATAACAGAGAATCCAGCATAAAAATCTAAAGAAAATATTTCTATAAATAAATAAGTCTAGACTAAAATCCAGACTGGTGTAAACATTGACTACTGATCTTCTGGACAAAATGCAAAAATCTGCTCATGAAATACTTGCAGTTTAGGAATCTTATTTCATGGGGAAAATGACTAATTGCCAAACCTAGGATTGGTGCATGCTGTGGGTAGTTCTATCTTTCCCTTGCATTCAGTAGCTGACATTATTTTCTCAAACCCACTGCAGTTCAACAAGATACTGAAGAACCTGCCTTTGTTCAGAAGAACCACTCACACACGATGAACGATGTGTTTCATGCCTGTCTGAACGGGACCAAATGAACTAACAAATCGGTGTTATTTATCTACAACTTATTATCCTAACAGATGGAGCAGTTAGAGGAAAAAAAAATTAAGTTTTTCAGGCTTTGATAGTCCCTATTCCAGACAGAATCCCTCTGTCTGACAAGGGAGCTGTTTACGTGACTATGACCTGAACTTTCAAACAGCTGCAACTCTTTGTTTTACCGGAGACCCTGAGCTGTGATTGACCTCCTTGCAGTTGTTTGCTGTGATTTGGGTACAGATGATGAAGCTGGAATCATGACGTGAGCACAAACACAGGAACGGCCTGTTGCTGCTGAATCTGCTTCCAAAGCTGTAATGCAGCACCAGTTTCTCCTGCATTGTGGTCTGTGAGCATTACCTCATACAAAGCCAGCCTGAAAGGATACAGAGCAGGGAACATCTTGCTGGAGGAGGTAGAAGGAAGTGTTGCATCTGTTCTGCATGAACAAGTCAGGGATTTCTCCTCTTTTGCAATAGCACTCATCTGCTGTTTGCATGTACAGCAGCTACTACCCATTATCTCTTCTGTACAATTGCACCAGATCCTCAAGGCATTGCTTTGTGCAGTTCCAGTGACCTGAGTGGAGGATTTGGCCTGTCCTTACCGGACCATGTTCTATGCACAAAACAACATCATCCTTTCAGCCATTTACTGAGCCACTTTAATAAGGTTTCAAATAAAGTCAATAACTCTAATCATGCTTTTGGTCGTTGTGAATCCTGGCTTGGCTAGGAATCGTTGGAGATAAACATCTCATTTCAAATAAGCTACTGAGCAGATGGTAATGACTTTTAATCACAAGCAACACAAGGAAAATCTGAAATAAAGCCCCTGAGATGAACAGTTTGGTACATCATTCCCACCATTTTGAATGCTGAATAACCTTGCCTCACAAAGAGAGCCATGTGTGATTTATGTACACATACACTTCCAGCGAACTAAAATACTGGCAGTCATTAATTGTTTTTCACAATTCTTATTTTGGGCCCTTATCCAATGCCCACTGAAGTTAAACTAAACCTCTTCTTTCTAAGCCTTCAAAGACTCCATCTGCTGCAATTACATAGTGTTGTGTTTTAACTGCACGTGCAGAAGTTTGGGAGATCTACAAAAACTTCCTGCTCAATACTAAAAACAAGAGCGGGTGCAGTTTCTTTAGACACCTGAAACCCTCCCCTTAAAAGAAAGAAAAAGCAGCTGTTAGCCATTTGCAGAAACAGTACTGGGGGTGAGACACCGCCCTCAGCGCATGGCCTGTGCCTGTGTCAGGTTATGGTCTCATTTTAGACCCTTCTCAGCTTAGGTCAGTCCTGAGAAGGCAGTACAGGGAGTTTTTTCACAGGGCCTGTGTGCTACTGCATTTTTGGGAAGTTGAGATGCTCGTTGCACTGAGGACCACTTTATGCCAAGAGTGGAGCTCTCACTTCTGTGTAATCTCCCTCTGATCCTTTGTGATGTGTTCAGAGCAGTCTGCTAACCCAATGATATTGCTGGCCATGACAGTGTGACAGGTTTGCATTTCAGTCCTTGGGCTGCAATCTCCCTGCCTGGAAGCTTACTAACACCATTTCTTAATGGTCATGTTTAAATAGTTTTGCTTGAGCCCACTTACAGAGCAATCTGTGTTCAAGCTCTTTTTAGCAGGGAATTGGCAAGAATTGGTTTTCAAACAACCTGATTAAACCATGTCTGCAACAAAAGCTCCATCACAATTTACAATATGCCTTCCACAACAGTGCTTAAATTTTAACTCCATGTAAATCAGTAGCAATTTTCCTGCTGACTTCTTACCCCAGCGTGGCTTTGCCATTTTATCTTCTGGAGAGGGACTCTCATACCTCACTTCCATGTCCTCCAGAGACCTGCACCACTCACCAGGGAATCCACCCTTGCAGCTTATGGTAACAGCAAATATTTCCACAGCCACATTACAGCTCTGCAGATGAGATCCAAGCAAATAAGGTGCCTGGTTAACAATATGCACAAGAGGAGTGCAGGGAGGCTGGTTGGCATTGCTGGTGGCAGGAAGCCATTCTCCATCTCATGGACACAGTGGTGGCAGCTGCAGCTGGAAGCTCTGTGCCCGTGCAGCTGCTGGGGAAGGCATGGAATGAGCCACTGACTCCAGCACAGGCTGAAAACCCACTCAGGGACCTTGATCCTGCTCTGCACAGAGACAGTCATTGTCTTCAGCAGGAAGATTTGCTTCTCTCAAGGTCTGGGAAGGTCTGGGAACATGCACAGCTCTTAACTAGCCATGTATTTTTTTCCCTGCAACAGCGTCTCTTCATGATTTCATCTGCAGGCTCTTGCAAATGAATAAATAAAATACATGAATGAAGCATCCAAGCTCTTGGTGCCTTGCTCAAGCATGACTTGTTTAAAGGCCTTGGGAATGTTGTCAGAGAAACGAGTCTGTATGAATCAGACCTGGAGAGGAAAACCCACACACTGTACTTACGTATGGAGGCAAGAGATCTGAGGGAAGCCTTCCCAGCAGTCTCCTATATGACATGTACAGAGGCAGGACAATTAATGGACACAGCAACTAGTCAGCAGAATATCACAGAATCAGTTAGGTTGGAAAAGGCATCTGAGATCATCGAGTCCAACCTGTGACAGAACACCACTGTGTCAACCGGACCGTGGCACTGAGTGACACGTCCAGCCTTTCCTTGAACACCTCCAGGGATGGTGACTCCGTTCCAATGTCTGATTACCCTTTCCGTGAAGAAATTCTTCCTAATCTCCAACCTAAACCTCCCCTGGCACAGCTTAACACTATGTTCTCTCGTCCTGTCAAAATACAATTCTTTCCAGTGAGGCATCGAAAGTACCACAACACAGTGGTCAGCGAACTTCCCCAGCAATGCCTGCAAATCGCTGTGTGTCTGGTGGAGCCGCCTCCGGATAATTTTGGCCTTGTTTTTTGTTTTAGATTGATTAAATTTAGATTTTAGTTCGTTTTTCCTCAGTGTGCTCTAGTAACCAGTACGGTGAGCCTTATCAACGAATTTTGTTTCGCTTTCACATTAAACCCGCTTTTGCGGATGCCTTCGCCGGCGATACTTCAAGCGACCTTAAAGCTCTCCCTCACGGCTCCTCCCTCGCGTCCCGCCCGCGCGGCTGCAGTTCCCGGCGGCCCCGGCCGGGCGCGCTGCCGGCAGCATGGCGGGGGAGGCGGGCGGCGCCGCGCTGGGCCGCGCGGCCGACAAGCTCTTCTCGCTGAGCGGGCTCTTCGCTGTCCGCAAGCCCA
The DNA here is from genome assembly GCA_013397725.1 of Rhagologus leucostigma. Classification (NCBI taxonomy): domain Eukaryota; kingdom Metazoa; phylum Chordata; class Aves; order Passeriformes; genus Rhagologus; species Rhagologus leucostigma. The sequence continues at coordinate 359,394 of VZTD01005736.1, forward strand.
AGGGACCCACCTCGGCCGCCGTGCTCAACCTGCTCAAGGAGCGGCTGCTGGCAGGTGAGCGGCGGCGGCCGGGCCGCCACAGCCGGAGAGTTCGGGCCAGGCGTGCCCTGCCCGGCGCGGCTGAGGGATGGGGTCAGGTGTGTGCGGTCCTTGGGGTGCGGGAACCGCAACCCGCGGCAAACCACTGTACCCTCTTTCTCAGCGCTCAGAAAACCGAAGAATAAGCGGGATTTAGTTTTCTGTTTGTTTGTGGGTTTGTTTGTTTTGTTTTGGTAGTGGTTCATAGCCATGGCTTGGCCCACCTTGGAGAATGGAGCCATTCCTGGGTACATCCTGGCTCGCTGCGCCAGGGGAGGTTCAGGTTGGACATTAGAAGGAATTTATTCCCAGAAAGGATGATTAGACATTGGAATGGGCTGCCCAGGGAGGTGGTGGAGTTGTGTCCTTGGAGGCCTTTAAGGAAAGACTGTCCCAGCCAGACTCGGTGTTGGTCACACTGCACGGTGAGCTGTGAGACCACGTTCAGCACATGCTACTTGCGGCAGGCACCTGGAGGCGCAGATGTGAGCCCTGAGATTGGATGGGGATGAGATTTGCCCCAGCAGGAAGCTCCAGTCCTGCAGGGCACGATGCAGGGGATCCCAGGCTGCTTGGAGAGCTGTGGGGAGGGTCTCAGGGACAGCGTGTGCCCATCTACCAGAATGGGAGTCAGCAGCATCTCTGCAGCACAGCACTGGCAGGATGTTCTGCTGCAGTCCCACTGCCTGTTGCCATTAAAAAAATGTCACCAAAGGAGTGAAATCCATAGTGTTTCAAAAATTTGAAAGTCCTGGGCACAGTCTGCAGAAACTGCTCTTTCTGAGTACAGGGAAGCCTGTATGTCAGATATTAAGGAAAAAAAGTGAGCTCATTGCAAAGGTGTGAGTGACTATGGCCTAGATTCTTCTTATAATGGATATAGAGACTTGATCATCTAGTCTGGGCTTTTGGGCACTTGCTGATGAAGTGAGAACATACTTTCAGACTCGTGAGTGCTTAGCCTGATTTACTCTGTAGCGAACTGTAGTGTCGGCACACACTTCTTGTATGGAAGGATCAGGTTTGCTACCAGTACTTTCCAAAAATCCGTTTGTAACTGTATGTGAGACTTCATTAGAATCTAAATGAAAATACCTTGCAAATTGTTTGAGGTTGGGAGTAAATCTAAATTAATCAATGGTCTTCTGCAGTACAGTAATTTCTGCACTGCTAATTAATAGTTTAAATATTTGATTTTTATTTCCTTTAGCATTCTGGAAATATGTGCCATTTTTCCTGTGTTCTAAGGTTATTTTATAGTGCTTCCTTTCAATTTCTATTTGCAGAAGCTGGTGTGCAAACAAACGGGAACAAAAGAAATCAGGTTTTGAAAATTGGACATGGAGGAACTTTGGACAGTGCAGCCACAGGAGTTCTGGGTAATGAAAAACATAATTATAGTCATCAAAATATGATTTCAGGAAACATTTTCATGCCTGCATTAAGTCAGGTGGAGGAACAATTTGGGATACACATGGCAGGTTTTGGGGGAGTGACAGATTACTGTGGAAGAATGGTCTGGGTTAAATTTCCTGCGCGTATACTTCTGCATGCATGTAACATGTTTCTTAACAGAAGGCTGTATTCTCCCTCCCTTCCTTCCCTCCACTCCTCGAAATCCTGAAATAACTTCTGGGTTATTACATGTGGGAAAATACAAACCCTTGTGTAATGGGTTGTAAAGTACCTGAGAAATTGATGGCTTTTTAAACTTAAGCTGGGGATTTATAGTCATCATAATTTGTTGAATTATTTTGTCTCAAAGTAATGCTATTCTGGGATTTTGAGGGAGCCTTTAGGGCTGCTAATACTTGCCAAATGAAAGATGTATAAGAACAATTCAGCTGCTGCTTTTCTGGAGGCTCAGCACAAAAAAAGTTTTAGCTCCCTGTCCTGTCTTGCTTCATAAAGAAGAGTCTTCAAAGATATTTTGCCTTTTAATTTTGATAGCAATCCATTTATTGAACTCCTTTGTTTTGTCAAAGAACAGGATGTGTCAACTGCTGGTGTTAAAACCTCAGCTGTGGCTGTGGTTATTCCCACATCATACTTTTGTCACCAACAGTTTTATTGACGAGTAACATGCAGACTACAGCTTGCTCAAATCATAACCTTGTAGCTCTCCGTGGCTTGGAGAAATAACAGCAATACGTTTTTGCTGTTGAAAATAAACAGGTACAACTCTGAGTATACACTGAAAGTAAATGCACTGAGTTTTGATGTATGACTTCTCTCAGGAAGAATTCAGCTTCAAGGGGAGGCTGGTTGCAGCGAGTGTTGCTAGAGGTCTGTAGCTGGTAATTGTCACTTGTGAACATGGCAAAATGTGACATTCTTGGGTTAGATGGGAGCACTGCCTGGTTTGCCTCTAATTTCCTGTACTCTGTGGCCACTCACAAGAGAATTCAGTGTACATTGCTGAAGCAGACATTTTCCTTTTACACAGGTGTTCCCTTTGAGCATGCTGCTTCTCATTGTGCAAAGTCAACAGCATTGATCCATGGGAAAAGCAAAGTCACTCGTGCTTCTTTAATTGCTTCTCCAACTGTTCCGATACCCAGCGGTCTCCAAGGCCTGCTTCTATGGCATGGCAAAAAGTATTTGGGCTTGATGTGCTTGGTATAGGTAGAGAAGCACATCACCTTAATATGCTGTGGATGGATTGAAAAAAGGCATAGGATCTTTTATTCCACTGTCATACAAAATACACCGGGAAAAATCAATGGTAGCTAGATTGGAAGGGACAAAACTGGAGAGGAGTGGGAAAGGGGATGTGTCCAGATTTCTTTTGTGTTCAGGTGAGGTAATGAGGAAAGAGGGAAGGACACAACAGAAACAAGTTATTCAGAATATGTGTGCTGCTTTTCAGGATGGGGTGGTGGAGCAGAAAGCTTTCCTCCTGGACAGGAGCATGATAGAAGTATTAAATTTTCTGAAACCCTTCTTGATCTATACTGTCTCGCATGTTTTATGTACTGCATGTCTATAACTTTGCTCCTGGGAATTAATTGATACAGAGTCTTGCTTAGTGTGCCAGGTGTACTGCCAATAACTGAGCAGTGCTCATTATCAGAAAACATACTTTTATATTTCTTCTCTTACTGACAGCAAGTGTAGATGAGGAAGGACCTTGGAGGCAGAGGTCAGTGATCTATGACATGTGAGAGAAAGGCAAGGTCGAGTTTTAGTGAATGTCTTCTTTGTGGTGTTATTCTAGGGCTGTGGTTCCAGTTTGCTGTTTCTTGCTGTATAATGGGAATTTTATTTGGCTTATTTTTATATGGCAGTAATGAATTATGCTTCCACAGTAGAAAAAAAACATGAAAAAGTATAAAAAAAAATAAAAATTCAGTTAAATCTTTATACATTCAGTGTAGTCTGGCAGGTGGGGTTTATGTCACCGTTCAATAACACACGTTCTCCATAAGCTGATGATTAATGGAGAAGGTTGTTAGTATCTTGTTCATAAAAGCATTCAATGTCTCTTTAAAATTATTTGATTGAATCTCTTGATACTCTTCAGCAAATTTCAGCTCAGCTGTTGAAGTGTCAGTTATGTCATCATGTTGCAAGAAAAGTGCTTGGTTATAAAATCTTATCTGTGTGCTTATCTCCTTTTCTCAGCCTTCTTGCAGCTCTTTTCTATCTGGCAAATAACAGGAACAGGTTGAGCTGAAGGTACATGAAAGCACAAGGGCACAAGTGACTAAAAACCCTGAGGAATAAGAGGAGTAGTAATAGAGAACAAGGAGGAATCTAACGAGTCTCAGAACATAAAAATTGAGAAGCATTAGAACACAAGTAAAATTTTTATTTTTTTTGTAAAGTTCATTTTCAGTTTATGTTTTTGGTCCTGGCTCTTGATTAACATGAAGCTGATTTCCTGAAAGCTCCCTTAACTCCTCTAGTTTTATTAAAATAAAGTACATAAGCTGTTATACATTCCATGAGTTGTACACAAAACTAATTTCCTTCTAAAATTTTCTTCAGATTGCTGTATGTGGAAAAAAATCAATAGGAAAGCATTTCAAAGGAAAGCACCTTGTAAAAAGCTTTAAAATAAAATACAAAATACAGCTCTTTTCTGTCTCTTTCTTTTATGAAAAGCTGACTGATTGCTGTTTTTTAGAGTACTGGTGTTAGGATTGAAATAACAGTAATCTGTACATGCACAATAATAGGCAGTTGGACCTTTTGATTATTTTACTTGCTGTAAGCCTGATAAACAATTTCGTTATGCTGTCTTGGCTGCATTACTCTTGGTCACTATCAACCTTTAAGAGGACTATTTGGTTACAATGAAGGGTTCATTCATTATTGGTGAGCCATAGCCTTCATCAAACCAGAGGCAGTGTTAATTGCACTCTCCATTTCCTTGGTGATTTAAAGAGAAATAAATGTAGGAGTCGAATTAAAGTATTTTAACAGTAGATGAAGGTTATTTATCTTTTGCTTAATAGTTTTTCTTCTTTCACTAGTCTCATGTTGTTTGAACATCAGAGATGCTTTCTCAAAAGTGTTGGCTCTCTTCATATGCTAACAGAGCATGAAAGGCTGAGTTTCTGACTAGCATAATATTTAGTATTGAATGGTGTTGAAAAAGAGAGCTGCAGGGCTGTTTTGAAGTAGCATTTCTTCTTCTGTCTTTGCAGTGGTTGGTATTGGAAAAGGAACAAAAATGCTGGGAACTATGTTGGCGGGTTCCAAGGTAAGGAATGCTAAATGACTTGTGTCAGTGTGGGGTTTTGTTTGCTGGTTTTTTCTTCCAGTGAAGAGCTGAATCAACATGCAAATATGTCAGCCATCCTGCATATTGAGTTCAAATGTGTACTTCAGCTTCTTTTTGCAGTTAGTCAGAAATGTGCTATAATGTCCAGACTGGTTATTTAAAAAACTTTGTTTATCTTGGTTTTCTATGAAATGTTAATAAATACCAAATTACCATTTTACAGGAAGATTTCTATACTATTTCGTGTATTAAAAGAAAGAAAAACTAATGAAGATGGCACTGAAACTGATGTTTTGGGGATGTAGTTGTGAATGACAGGTCAATTTTTGGTAATTTTACTTATGTGTAGACAACTTAATTGTTACTTAGCTTGGAGTAACAGATGGTCTTTGTTTCTTTTCTGTCTTCTTAAATACCATGAGGCCTTAAGAGGCACTTTTTGGAATTTAGAGTGTTTTGGATTGCGTTGCTGCTGCTGTAGAGGGATGCTCTGCAAACACATCAGTAGACACATGTGAGAAGCCAAAGGCAGCAAAAGCCCTTTAGCTGCATGAGAGAATCCAGACCAGAGCCTTGACAGATAAAAATTTTGTTCATTGCTGGTTTCAGTTAGTTCTACTGGGTTAATTTTATTTTGGTGACCCCCCAGACTGTAGGTGTTACATACACAAAAAAGTGCAAGTACTCCCAAGAGTGATCTACCACTGCTGATTCCTTCCTCACAGGTCAAATTCTGTGGATTTAGCCATTATTTTTACATGAGAAGTTCAGATAAGAATGACAGATGAAGAAGTCAATTAAGCCTTCAAAATTTCATCTTACACTTAGGGAAAGTCAGTAATGCGTTGTGTTCTGCCGTTTTTCCCATTCTCTTCTAATCTGAACACTTAAGATCTTTTACAGCTGCTGAACCGATAGCTTAAAGGTAGAATTTGGTTGACAATCTTCAGTTCAACTGAGAGACAAATAATTTGACAGAAAAGAAAACCGTGATAAAAGGACACAGCTGTAGAGTCTGATCCAAAACTCGTGGTAGGCATGGTAGTGCTAGTCTCTGCACTGGCTGTAATGGGTTTGCATTTGGTGTATATGAGTGCATTTCAGGGGCATCTGTGTTTTGAAGCACGCAGTAAACAGCTGGATTTACAGTGGAAATGTAAGCAGTTACCACCTGACATCTCCTTTGAAAGAACTTTAAAGTTAAAAGAAGTCATAGATTTACTTCAGCTAAATTAAGTCATCACAGCTAAATGTGTAAATTGTTCATTTAAAAACATGTAAAGCAATTGAATTGTCCCTTAAGCTGATGGTTGCAGTGGAAACTGCTGTGATGGATGAAGTACTTTCAACCTTTTTGGCAGAAGAGGATATGCTCAGGTTCCTTGATGGAGTCGGTGTGAAGTCCTATAGCCCGTAACAGGGTTATCCAGCCACACCTTGTTCCCAGATGGCTCACAGGGGCTTAGAGCTGCTCCTGAGGGACAAGGGATGGGAAAATGTGTAGTGGGGGCAGCCTGGTGAGCTACCCCAGCCAGATCCATCAGCTCTCCCCTGGCCTTACGTGGGTGTGGGCTCTGGGCACTTGGTTCAGTGAGGCGAAGATACATGTTAACAGAGATCAGCAGCCCTTGCACTGCAGCTGTTCCTGTGTTCTCCTGTGGAGGAGAGTGTGAGGTACCTGAAGTCTGTGCCAGGTATGGAATCTGCAGCATTTATTTGGAGCCTTTCCCGTCTCTGCCTTCCTATTTGCTATTTGTACTTCAATAAATGAGGCATGCAATAATTTGTGAGGCTTAAGGAAGTTGAAGGATCTCTCACAGATGTCTGCCTGCTGGGTTTTTTGACCACACTGACAACAGCATCTCATAATGTATCAAGAGATAATTTCATGACTAAATAGGTTTGAGCATCTTTTTGCATTCCATGCCATGTGCTTGGAATTTATACTCTTATTTAATTTTTCCCCCCACTATCTTGGATGCTAAAGTGTTTGTTGAAATGTGATGTTTTTCTTTTCTTCCCTTTATTATTACAAAGATTCAGAGGAGCTGTCTGACCCTCTCTGTCCAGGATTTACTGTTTGCTTCTAGGAATGTGTCTTGTAAAGAAACAGTTCAGTCTATCACTGCTGGCAGCAGAGCTGGGTGGAGTGGCCAAAACGTATGGTACTGCAGTAAACTCCATATGGTGACTCTGCCAGGAATTGGACTGTCTCTGACTTTTTCCCAAACATTGTGTGAAACTTTCCTGACTCTGTGTGGCAGCTCTGAGCATTATCACTTGGTGTGCAACTCACACACATTCAGCAAGGAGTGTTACTCTTGATGTGTAAACCGAGTTCTTCTTTGGTTTGACCTCCTTAGGAATTAACTCAAGACAAACAGAAATGTGCAGCCAAGGACAATACCTGCTTAGTGTTCCAGATTTCTGATTGAATTCTTAATATTTATCCAGAAATGAAAATATGTACAGTCTGGCTTAGATTTTGTTTGGTTGCCTTATTTTGTTTCAAATGTTCCAAGTGAGAGGGAGAAGCTGAATGCTCTTGGATCTGGAATTTAAACACTGAGTATTTAATAAATGTGGCATTGGAGAATCACTTTTTCTTTTTGTTCTGGGACTTGCACTTGGTCTTGTTTGGACTTCTTGCACTTCAGTATTTTTAAAGATTTTTTTTATTACCATGTTGGCAAAATAAAGAGAGTAGAATGAGAAAATATTTCCTGCTTCACTAGTGAATTTAATATGATGGGGGTGGACCAATATTTATTATTGTTTGTGAACAACTCAGTCTTGTGTATGACTTGTCTGTCTCAAACACAACGTAGAAGTGTGTTTTTCTGGGGGGAAAATGGGTTAGAAAATGGTAGCACAGTTTCCAAAGTGGTAGTCCCATTTAAAACCTCTCATCTACGAGAATGTGCTGTTACATAGAAGCAGTGAGGGAAATTATCATGTGCTAGTCAGAGAAAAAAAAAAAAAGAAGAGCACTAAGCAATGAAATTCTTCATTAATCTAATACTTTCCATTGGGAGGAGATGTCTCCCAACACATACAGTCTTTATAGAGGATGGAAATGTTCAGATTTTAGTTCTATGCTTAATTTGCTTAGTTTTCAGTAAGATAGCACCTGGGTTCAGCCTAAGAGAATTTTAGTCATACTAGTGTGAATGAAGCCAGAACTTGGCCAAACTGTCCTTGAAATCATTGCCTCTTCGTGAATGGAAAGCTTGGGGTGTATTGGTTTTATCTGAGAATGCAACTTCTTGTCGTGGTCCAGAGACAAAATGCATCCCCAAGTGCTCAGTGTGAAGGAAATTGTCTGAATACCTTGCACTGGTGGCACAAGCTTGGGCAATGACAGGTTAAAATAGAAAATTTAATCTCAAAAGTTGTGGCTTCTCCGGAATGAAGCTATCAAAAAAAAACCCCAAACCTCTGAGTAGAGTAAAACCCAAACTCTGAGTATTCACAAAGCCTAGAAAGGGAAGAAGAGATTATGGGCAGAATGAAGATACGTTGGTGACCTGATATGTGACAGCTTTCGTTTCATATAATAGTTAAAATTTGTGTTCTTACAAATCCTGGATAGAAAATGAGTGCTAGGTCAGTGATAAGTTTTAAATCTTGCCAGTCACACTTGTATGGTGTGAGAGAGGGCTTGTCTGAACAGGAATTGGTTCAAATCACCTAGCAGAGCTTCTGAGACATGTAAGTTACTTTTTGCAGTGTGATTCTGGGATTGGAGTTTGTGTATTGCAAAATTGTTTCTCTGGAGGGGTGGCATCAGATCCTGCAGAACAAAGTGTCCATAAACAAGGTTATTTCTTTAACTCCTGTGATTATATCTTACTGTCCTGAAAATTAGGCTTTTACTTGTATCCCTTAACTTCTCAAACTTAAAGCTTTCTCCATGAATTCATTTTTTTTTAGTTAAGTCCTTTGCTTCCGTCTTTTGGCAGTGAGTTCAATGAATTAATAACGCATTAGAAAGCACATCCAGTGGTTCTATAAGGAGCAAAACTAATGAAGCCTTTACTTGTGACTTTGTTTGTTTACAGCTCGTTAGACACCAAAGCCCCATGTGGACTTTTTGGTATCCAGTAATTCAGTGGGGCTCCCTCTGGACCCCTCTTAGTGGAAGCTGCAATAGGTTTATTTCCTCTATCTGTCTGTTTTCAGGAGGCTTATAAGAACTCGGCATCTCTGAGGCCTCTATTCTTCTGCCAGCATTTGTGTGTTTGCACATTGACATGCACACCCTGATGGTGTAAGTGCTATTTCTTTGGAAATTTTTATTTTCTTTTTGAATAGCCTCACTGTGCTGGTTTGTTGTTTTTTCTTTTCAGTGTATTTCAGTGTTTGTGCTCCAGTTCATTTTTGAGTTGCAAGTGCAAGAAAATTGAGTTGACTTTCCTTTTGAAGGGTTCTCTTGGTGGTGTGTGCTTTTACTTTAGTCTTAAAAATTTCTCTAGGGTATCACCAGCTGAGCTCTGTGCTTCACTGTGCTTTCTTTTGGAATTGGTGAAACCAAACCCATATATTCATACAGTGCATGGGGGTGTGTTCTGGTTTCTTTTTCAGATTCTGATATTTTTAACACTGTCTTGTAAGGGCAGGATTTTTGGGTGGTGGTAATAATTTTGTTAGACTGACTGTTATGGTACAGAAAACTAGGTGTTTGGATATGCAAGCCCTCTCTCAGATCTAAAATAGAAGCCGTGGACTTTAGCATGTTTCAGATTTGTTTAGAGTTTAATGGAGTAGATATCTTTTAGTGGTTTCAGACCACTTCTGAAATAAAAAGTAGGTAATGCTTGTGAGTGTGGTATACAAACAATTCTGTGTTGGCCAGCAGTTATATAGGTAATATCCCAAGACTGCTCCACAAAGATAGGCTACATTTTATTACCTGCTTTAATGAAATACATTAAGGAAACAGTTTTGTCTCCTGAGTGGGGCAGCAAGGATTTGTTCGTAATGGATCAGCCAAGCTCCCATGCACAAGGCAAGGAGGGCTGTTACTGCTTGCTTGATGATTCTTCGGATCCCATCTTGCTTGTGTTAGCTGCTTTTGCTTTCAAATTGCAGTATTTAGTATATCCAACTGTCTTTGTTTTGGAGGAATCCAAGTAAAAGTGGTTTGTTTGCTCTTTAGCCTTTTCCCTCAGAAATTTTTCATCTGCAGCACATTCTCATTTTTCACTCTGTGGTTTATGCCACAGGTTTACCTTCTCACGCCTCTTTGTTCATGGTATCCTGTCCAGGGTAACCAAGGGTCTGACAGAATTTCTTTTTCTAGTGAGATGGGAGAGGTAACAAAAAAAATGTAGTATGTGACCTGCCCATTTAAAGAAAATTGATTGTAGCTACACAAGATGTCACTCCTTTGCCTCTGTTCAAGCCCAAAGAAATTACTGTTTCCTTACGAGGGAAGTAGAAGAGAGAAGAAGAAGATGATAAGGTTATCTCCTAAGGGAAGGAGATAGCCTGGTGGATTATATGTTGTGGCACATGGAGGGGTTGAGTGTGAGGTAACATCATAGTGTGCCAGAAATCCGATATCTCTGTTGAGTCCATGGGATTTTTGAACCCAGTGGAGTCATGAATTTTAGTTCCCAGGCTTGTTTTGAAAGATGTTTTATGGGTTTTCCTTGAGGAGCAGGACTGGCAAATTGGAGATGGAGTGACCGTTTTATGAGAAGTGTTAACCCATGGGCAGATGGATGTGTTTCAGCCCTTGTAGACTGGCTAGGTGAATTCTCCCTGACACACACTGGTTGCCTAATTTCACCCATTTAGTAACCATTTTGAGGAAGTATATTACATTCCTGGAATATTGGTGCAGGACAGAGAAGTCTTGACATTTCTGTTCTGTGGTATTTGTTATGGTATTGTGCAAACATTCAAGGATTACTTCCTCATATATTTGCACAACACAGTGCAAAGATGTCTGTTAATAAAACTTGTCCTACTTAATGTCTGTAGCCTGTAACAGCTACATCTAGGAATTGCTCTAATAGGTGGGGTTTTTTTAACCACTGCTGGCACCTGAGAAGGTTTTTGCAGAACCAGAACTTTGTACTGTAACTCCAGGAGCTCTCTAGAGTAGAGGAGATTGGTTCGGAGACCCATTATTGTGTATGCAAACTTGGCACTGGTTTCTATCCTGTATGTTATTTTACCTTATTGATGATTAATTTGTTGTTCTCCAAATGCCTCAATAGATTAACTGGAGATCAGTGTCAGTTTGTGAAAGTGTGGTTGTCTTCCTTACTTTGTCACAAGGAAAATGCTTGCATAAAAGGAAGGCTGGGTAAGTGCATGAATGAAGTTGGTTTTGATGTGTTTTGAGAATGTGTAGAAGGTGTTAGCAAACCTTGAAGTGGTGTCTGTACAAAACAAGTTGCACTGAGAGAATGCTAAGCCTGCACAGTAGGGGATGCAGGAATTGGGAAGGGCTAAAATGTTAGAGGGGTGAAATGGCCTTACACACTGTCAACATCTTTAATTACCTGTTACTGCAAAACATATGATACATTTTTTAACCTGCTTTTTTAGGTAACAAATAATAGGAGAAGAGGCTGATTTTGATATCATGTCTTTTCTGCCCTGCCTAATATCCCTAAACCAAAGTTGTAGAAGAAGAAGAAGCTGTTGAAAAGTATAGATACATCCTGTACTGCAGTGATACTATTAGTAAGCTGGCTTAACATGCTGTGTGTTGCTCAAGTCTCTTTTATGCTCACCCCAGAGGCCTAATCTATTAATAGCTCAGCTTCATGCTCTATTAATATTCATACTCTTTTTTTAAACTGTTGAAAATCTTGACGAGACTGCACCTATTGTGCTGCTTTTTCCTCCCCAAATGCCGAATATTTTAAGAACTTATTCTGGTGTGATTTTTCTGTTCTTCCATTCACGAGGTCAGCGGCACTTTCTTCCCTCTTGACCTTTCTATAATTGTGCATATGGCTGTGCTACATGTGCAGTTCTTGCCTGGATTCATTAATAAAAGCAAGAGTGCAGGTGGCAAGGCTTTTTTCTCATTCTTCATGAAAATAACAGAAATTAAAAAGGATAGTAACCAATTTAGATTAGCTGTTCTACACTGTTTCCCCTAGTGTTCATTTCTAGTAATTTGGAGATGCTCTTAGCACTGCCTTTTAGAATTTGATGCATCTTGGCCTTAGCAATGCCTTTGAACTCAGCTAAAGGCTTTCATGCATTCAGTTGTATCTGTGATTTTGTATGTAGCTATGAAGTCTTACCCTTTTGGAAGGACTGTCTTTTATTTCTGGCAGCGAATTATGTATTTCTTTAAAACTCAGTTTCCCAGATAGAATTTTGAGGTTGTCTTTCTGTATTTTGTTTTATCTGTGGTATGGGTGCTAGAGGACAGAATGATGGAACAGGTATTAAAGCTGAGGATGAAACTTGAGAAACAGAGCCAACCTGAGACGTTTTGATGAGTGTGGGAGGTTTCCACAGAGACCAGTTGCCAGAAAGGTTTGCATAAAAAGACTGTGGGTTTCAAACAGCCACTTTTGCACATTAACCTGCATTCCCTCTTGGATGCTGTGACCCTGTACTGTGGTTGTAGGTGACATGTGGCCTGGTGCTATCTCAGGTGATGCAGTGTTCCTGTTACTGTTGGCGTTGTTCTCCCACCTGCCCCCTTTCCTCTGACACCAAAATTTAAACTTGATACAGTTTTTAGCTAACACGTTAAAGCTTCTCTGAGCTACAGGCAAAGTATCTTCTGTGGGTTCCCCTATTATAGGGGGTTCTAGTCCTTCCCATGGAAAATCTATTCATCCCGTAATGTTTGAACTCTTTAAAGTAAGCTGACATAAAAGATCAGAAAATCCTGTTAGTTCACGAAGTAAAGATCAGATAGTTCTTCAGCAGTGACAGTACAATTACAGCATCTAGCAGTAAATGCAATTTAGTGCAGGCTTAGCACAAAATCAGCTTTTTCTTTTAGGAGAAAAAGAATGGTAGAGAAGTTGTAATGTTTGTGTATATCAAAAGGTCGTGTTTGGTGTTTGATAATTTTGAATTTGCTCTATTGGAAAACATGAAACTCCTCCGTCATCGTGCATCTCTATTTTGCCCTCTGTGCAACCTGCTTTTAAGAGATTAGGGCTCTGTGCTTTTAATATATTGGAATCTGCTTAGTGAGAGTGCTTTGTTTTGGAAAATAATTGAAACTATGGCAACCCTTGGGGTTTTTTCCAGCTTATTTGTCTACCTCATGTACTTCTCCATTTTGGTGGATGATTAGCATACTGGAAACCACTGGTAGCTGCTAATGTTATACAAACAGCAAAATAAGTTCTGTAAATATTAAATCCAGAACTGATTATTTGTGCTTTAGAAATCATTGAACACAAACTGAATGTCATTACCAAACTGAGAGTTTAAGGCCTCTTTGCTATCTCAGTGGCCTAAGTCTACAAAATTGTAAGTGCAGAGCAAATGGTTTTGGCACATGAGAACTAATTCTGATCAGTGCTTGCCTGCTGTGTGCTCACCCTGATTTCCACCAGCTTCTCTAGAGCACTTGTTTTATGTTTGTTTTTGTTCAAACTTGTGAGCCACATGCAGACATCAGTTTACATAAACCGAATTTCTGTTTCTCTTGAATATGACTTCTCTTTCCCAGCTTTCAGTCTCTTGCACAGGGGATTGTAGCCTTTATTTATTTCTTTTCCTTTTACACTTCTGTGTTCAGTTGCTGCTGTGATTAGAAAATGGGTCATCCTTGGATGAACTCCTATGAACTGCCTCTTCCAGAGAGCTTGCTTGCCTGGGAAATTCTTGTAGTGGGAGCCATCTTAAAATCTTCCTGACAGCTACTGGTGACCTTGTTTTGTAATTACTTGTGTTTCTGTCTAGCTCTTCCAAAGTGTTGCTTCTCCATATATGAAAAAGCTTTTAAAACACGTTATAATTTAAGATTTCAAGTCTCTGGCTTCTTTCCAAATAAAACCTTGATGTCTCAACAGTTAAAACTGAGAAGCTCTGTTGCATGGTCTGTCTGGCATTTGCACTGATAAGTGGGGCAGACATGCCTGGCAGTCAGCCCAGGGGTTTCAGCCTCCCAGAGCCCCCCCTGGGTGGGGTTGTGCAGCTGAAAGCTCTGCTGGCTGTGCAGCCCCTGAAATGGGAGGGAATTCTTCTTCTTTCTCCTCCTCTTCCTCCTTTCCCGCTTAAATATGTATACTGATGAAATCTTGCCTTTATTCTCGCTCTTTTTATGGATATTCTTTCTCTTTCTGTGTTAGCCCAGGGACTTCTCTGAAACTGGGTATGAAATTAAAAAAGCCAAATTATAGCTATTCTCTTACTAAAAATATTGTGATAAACATATGGTTTATTATTTGTGAGAATGTTGACTGTGCCCTGTGGTTGTGACACTAAAACAAAATTCCTCTTCTGAAGACCTGTGAGATTTATTAGAGGTTTGTAATTTGTTTCTTATAGGTTCCTGTAATCCTGGTTTTTATCCAGTGCTGGCTTTTTATGGCATGTTTCTTTCTGGTTGTGGGTATGGTGCACATGCACGACCACCCAAGCATTTCACTGTCTGTCTGGTCTTGTTGGGGTTGCATCCAGCACATCCCCCAGTCTGTGTGACAGAGTTTGTGCATTATCATGGACAGAGTGCAGTGGATTGTCACAGTAAAGTATCTTAAGGCTGTCTTCTCACTGCCGTGAAGGGTGGAGCTGCTTATACCCGAGGGCTTCTGATCACTTGGCTGCCTTTTGTTTCACTTGCCATAATGGTTTTCTTTTTTTCAAGAAAATGGTTTTCTGAGACACACAGCCATTCCCTAATGCAGGATAGTTTTGGAAAGGTCTGTTTGTCCTCAAGGTACTGCTGTTCAGTTGTGAGGCTGTGCTTTGGGAGCAGCCCACCATTCTGTGTTGGAATTAATGCACAGTGCTGCAGCACTTGCAAGTCATGATGGGGAATGCTGGATCTCAGCTTTTAATGTGCTGCACTTGCATGTTGTGCAATCCCATAGGGAAGTTGAGGTGCTGCTTTTAATCTTTAAATTGTTTGGGTCCTGGTCTCTTGAGATGAGTAGAGGGCAAAGATGTAGGGGCTATTGGCTGGCAGAGTGTTCTCTGAGGAGCTGCAATATAGGGACGCTTTCTGTCAGTCTGCGCTTGTCAGGCTTTGCACTGCCTGCAACACCTACTACCTTGCTTTTTTTGTTTCGGGTTGAGTGGGTTGAAGGCAGAGTGTTGTGAGCAGTTGCTGTCTGTGTTCCTGCAGTGATTTGTAATTTGAGAGTACAGGGAGAATGCCCCTGGATGTATTTTATAAAACTGGAAGAAATAAATAATTGCCAACGCAGGTGAGAAAAGGTCACTGAACACTTATTAAATGACTCGGAATCCATTGGGTGCTTCTGAGGGCAGTGTGAGTGAGAGTCTAAAGAGTGTTAATGCTGAATTTTGACACAAATAAGTCTGGACTCTCATATTATCTTCTACAGCCTCCAGGTTCTGCACCCTACCTAAGGGGAAGAAGTAAACCTTATCCAGTGGCAAGTAAGAGTTATGATATATAATTGTAGATAGCCAAGGGCACTCCGGAGACGGATCATAAACCAACTGTAATTCTTAATTTCCTGACCTGTTATAGCCTTCTTATTGCATTGCTGGCTTGAGTATTTTGTGACTCTTCAAAGGCTCCTGTAAGGAATGGGGATTTGTAACTAACGTTTAAGGACATTCTTTTTACAAACTGCAAACCCTTTTGCTCTTTTTGCAGAAATTAAAGGGGAAATGTTGAGATTTGGATTGGATTGTTCATGCAGTTTGTATTTACATATAAACAGATGAGACATTATCTCTCTATTGCTGGCAGGTCAAATTTAACTTGTTATTGTAACAGACAGCCTAAAGCAAGATAGCCAAACCCAGAATTAAAGCAAAGGAAGTAATTTAAACTGAAGTAGTATGAGTATTTTGATTTGGAAACATCAGAAGATAGAGTATGAATTTTCAAATTTTCAGATTTAGAATTTTACTGAACTGCTGAGATCATTCGTCATGCTTAGGATGTTAGGATCTGCTCACATGTTTTTATTAATGTCTAGAATACGTGCTGAATAGTGTCTTTCTGGCTATGCTATTAAATGTTCAGAACCAGATCATTAAATGTCTCAGAAAGCAGTCAATTTTATGGTCCTAAAAGCTAATACAGTAGTAAAAGATAATATAGCTTAAAGTTTATTTAAATATTTGTTGTGGAGCAGCATTCATCTGTTCTTCCTTTTGTTTCTTTTTTTCATGCATTCTAGAAGTGTGTAAACTTCAAGAATTTTATTTTAAAATACCTAATTTTGCAGAGTTATCAGACATCTGCAATATTTAGGAAAAAAGTAGCCCTAATGTGGTGGTGTGGTGCAACCTGGCAGGCAGGTAAAACACTACACAGCTTTTTGCTCACTCCTCGGAGTGGGATGGGGACAGAATCAGAAAAAGGGTAAAACTCGTGGGTTGTGATAAAGGCAGTTTAATAAGTGTAATTAAAACATCTGTGTTATCGACACTGTTTTCAGCCTAAATCCAAAGCATAGTCTCACACTATATAGCTCACATAGCTACTGTGAAGAAAATTCTCTGTATCCCAGCCCAACCCAGCACATGAAGTAAGCAAAGAATACAGTTATTTTTATATTAAAGTCTGCTCTCTGCTGCCTTTTGTCTGACTATTTCTGCTGCTTCCATTTTGTGGCAGTTGCTTGAAGAAATACACTGAAGTGGCAGGTTGTCACATGGAACAAAATCAAGGCACGTCTTACTAGTCCAGTGGTGTGGGTGTGATTTATATGCCTACACTGTTATTACTTGAGCTTGTTTGTGCTTTGCAAGTATGTGAAGCAGGATGCATTGCATCTCAGAGTGAAATGTTGGTGCTTATGCCTGTTAGGATTTGGTCAGCCAGCTTCTAAAAGATGCATCCTCAGATTTGTATTAGTTCAGCTGGGGGTAAATTCACTGGAACCTTACTGGGAAATAGGCACGTGGAACACTGATTTTTCCCTCCCAGGCTTTACTTTGAAGGCCTCTGGACTTACCATAGGGAAGCTGAGGAAAATGGAATGGGATAGGCAGTGGGTCAAACCCCAGATTTTAATACCTGATGGTATCTGTAAACTTGACTCAGACTCACGTTACACGGTGTGCTTGGTGTGTTGACGGCCTTGTGACAAGTCATGGAGCAGCTGGTTCAGGGGAAGCCTCTGTCAGCTTCAGCAGGTTCTTCTGAATGCCCAGAGCATGGCAGTTCTTGGGGTGAAGGTGTGGAAAAGGAGGGCATCAGGTGAAATGCAATAAGGCCAAGAGCTACTGCCCTGCGGTCAGTTGATTCCTTCTTGAAAACTACAGACACATATACTGAAGAATTTTTTAGAGAAGAACCCTGAAAAACCCTGAAACAAATATTCAGAGAACCCACGATGAGCAGAGATGTTACTCAACCACCTTGAACTCCTTGTGCTGGTCACAAGGTCCTTGCCAGATTCCAGGAGTTCAAAACTGCAACTCCAGGCTATTGCATATCCCTGCATTTCATGGCAGAAGCATTGTAATGCTTTGTCTTGGCAGTGGGTGTTTTGCTTTCACAAGTGAAGGTCTTTGTGTCTTGTTTTTTTTAATGTGCAAAGGAACAGAAAAATTGTCAGTGAAAGGTACTCCTCTATGTGCCTTGCTTCAGCCGTGACATATTACACCCCACAGAGACTTTGATGTTACTACCCTGTTATTTTCTTTATGGTATTGATGTATTTATAGTAAAAATTAGATTCTATGTTGCTTCTTCCTCGGGTTTCTGAAACTGAAATCACAGGCACATGTAATACAGGATTTACTTTTTGTTTGATTCGATGTCTTTTCGTCTTGACTTTTGCTTACCGAAAGTTGCTGGATTGACCACTTAGGCAGTATTCTTCCTGTTCTGATTTGAAGTAATTGGTAGTTGCAGTCTTTATTTTAAAAAAATAAGAAAAAAGGAAAAAAAATCAAAAGAAACAACCTCAAAGACCTGACTCATTAATAATCTCTCTTATTCCTTCCCAGAAATACACTGCCATTGGAATGCTGGGCAAGGCTACTGATACATTAGATGCTACAGGAAAAGTAACTGAAGAAAAACCTTATGGTAAGCATAAATGTATCCATATGCTTGATGTGATTTGAAGGCATAAGTGGTCTCTGTCACAGGAAAGCGGAAGAGATGTTCGAGACTCTGAATTAAGTTTAAATGTGAAATTAAACTAAGATTATTTCATCTTCAACTTCAGTGCTCATATAATTCAAACCAGCTTCATGCAATTATGTCCAACGCAAGTGTTCATTTCTGCTGGAAAACAACAAACCAGGCATTAGATTAGGAAGGAGGAAATAGAATTGGGCAGAACTGTGTCATTTTAAATCTTTGCCAGGCTGACAAATGACGTGCTGTGTCCAGTAACATTTTCCTCTCTCAGTGTGTAGTCCCAGGAGCCCTCTCTTAGTAAAACCCTTTAAGGCCAGTGAAGGAATAAAGTACTTGGATCTTCCCTCTAGGACACCACTTTACCTACAGACTGCTTAACATTTAATGAGGATGGCATAAACTACATTCTGCATATGGCTGTCTTCCAAATCTTGGTCTTGCTTGCATCTTTAATAAATGAAATTTTCTGACAGACAGAGCACAGTGCAAGGGTTTAAGGCTTCAGAACTCATCCTGACTGTGGCTTTGCTGGGCATCTTGGAAACAATGTAGAACTAAGCAGGAACATAGTAAATGTATTTGTTATTAGTTCTTTCACAACCTTGGGGAAAAAAATTTAAAAAATAATAGGTAACCGGTTGCTTAGCAACTTTACAGGTCTTACATTCTTTGTGGTACATGGTAATAAGTAGATGAACTAAATAATCTTTTTTTAATAGCATGATGAAAAAGCCTGGATTTCACTTCTCACTCCCAATCTCCTTTCTTTTGCATTTTGTCTTTTCTCACGAGGCAGGCAAGCATGAGTTTCTTGTTCACAGTCTAAATAGTATTATTTACTAGGCAGTGTTATTCAGAGATGTTGGATCATTTATTTATGCTTCAGGATCAAGTTCTAAGTCTCTAAGCTTCTGGAGGACTGAGCATCCACATGGTGTTAGAGTTGCCAATACTTCACGATGATTGAATGAAGTGATGATTCACCTTCTTGGTATTTATCTGTCCCTCTCAAAGTGGAATTTTGTGGTTATGCTGCACTAAGAAGTATTCAGAGATGCTTGCTCACATGTAAGATGTAAAATATCATTTCAAATAGATGCAACTTCCATGGTCAGTTAATTAAAAAAAAAAATCAAAATCTGTTTTTTGAAGTGCTTGTTTTGGTTTTTTAATTTTGTATTGTTTACTGCAGACAGAATTTAGAGGGTTGTTTTTGTGTGTGTTTCTCTGCCTGGCAGCTCCTGTTGCAGCAGTTCCCAGCTCTGCACCACCTCCTCTGTTATGGTGGTTTACCTTTCTGTTAGACTGTGTACTTGTGGAACTGATTTGGCTTAAAAATACCCTTTTTTTGAGTTGCTTGTCATTTTAAACTGAGATCGGTTGCATGATCCAGTTCAGCACGTGGTCTCATGAAGAGCAGCATTGGCATTGCTGGGGCACTGCAGGTTTGGGTGCAGTGCAGTTCCCTTTTGCCGAAAGTGGCGGCCGAAAGAAATGCTCGTGACATTGGTCTCAGTTGCTTTCCTTGTTAGTGCAAATCAGTCAGATGTGATTTCTTCAGAAAGAAGAGAACATGGATACTCCTTTTTTGTTCTCCGTGGTACCTACGTGTTTTGTATTTCTCATTTTTTCCAGTGTCTTCTCCAAAGCAGCTTGGTTTTCTGCAGGATACTCTCTTTGGCCCACCATCCCTAATTTCTGACCTGAATAGGTACTCCAAGAAAAGGCAAACCAGATATTTGAGCTGAATTTCAGTTTTCTTTTGACACCTACAAGGATCATTGGAGAAGCAGAGCATCTGCAAGGGAATATAAATCTTGCACTGCCAGCATCATCCAGGATTGGGCCTTAGTGCGGAGAAAAGCACTAAACCAGTTTGCAAGATGTATAAAACTCATCTTGAATGACTTCATTGAAACATAAGAGGAAAATGCCTGCAGAAAGTTGCCAGCTCTATTAACTCTAAGAAAGTGTTACATTTCAATCCTCAAAGTGTCCCTAGACAGCAGCTTAGGAAGCAAACTGTACAGTTAGTCACAATGACAGGATGTACTGAAGAGAGCTCCTTGCTTTTAACCCCTTCTGAACTTCTCATAGCTTTAGGTTTCTTATCCGACAATGAGTTTGCATTTCCATGTGAAATTAGGTTATGGTTTCATCTTGCTGCCAGGCTGTCAGATGCTGACTTTGGAAGCAAGTAGCATTTAGTATTCCTCTGATGCTTTTTTGAGCATGTTAATGTTAGTAGCCCTTTTTTAATATTTTAACTGTGTACAGGAATGTACATTCTGAAACCCACTTCCTCCCAGCTGCCTACAGGCTATATCCAGCCATGGAGAACAAAATTAATGAGGCTTTTCTCGGGTCTCTGATGATTATGCTGAAGTATATGTTTA
Organism: Rhagologus leucostigma; assembly: GCA_013397725.1. Taxonomy (NCBI): domain Eukaryota; kingdom Metazoa; phylum Chordata; class Aves; order Passeriformes; genus Rhagologus; species Rhagologus leucostigma. The sequence goes on from VZTD01005736.1 coordinate 379,837, forward strand.
ATAGAGCTACCTGAATAATTTGGAAAGTGTAGTCCTTTCAGGATTGTGCTTGTCTGTTTTCAAATAATTTGTGCTGGGCCAGACTGAATTGAGGTCATCTGCTGAACTTCTGTTACACTGTCATCGATAATTCTTGTGTTCTCTTTTGGAGTAGTTTGTTAACAAGCACAGGGCAGAATCACCCTTTAGTGGAGGGTTTTTTGAGGTTGTGGCACAATTGGCACCTTTTGGTTTGGTGAGTTTATTTTCCTTCCTTTGTAGCAGGAAAATCAGTCAATAGTCACCAGTGTTCAGAAGCACACTAGATCTTAGCAAACTCATCTGTAAATATTTACTTTGATAACACACCACACAACTCTTGTTTGTTAATGGCTTAAAGCATCTTTCTTCACGTGGGGATTTTTTTTTCTGCTGAGACAGAGGTTGCCTATATCACGAGTGACTTCCTCAGAGGCCACGTGTAACCTCTCAGTCAGGGGAATATGAGCTCAGAGCCAGAACTGAACTCGGGTCTCTCATTAAATGCCCTGGCCACAAATGTAGTTCATGGGGTGAAGATTGGAAGGAGAACTCCAAGGGGCACTTGTGCTTAGGTCTTAAGTACCGAATTCTAACCTGAAGCAGCCTGGGGTTCACAGGAACGCTGACAGGATCACTGTCGTGGAGCTGGGTCATACTGACTTTGTACCACGTAGTTTTGTTGTGATATGTTGCTAAATAGAAACAAGATTGAAATAACCGTGTAAGAAACTCTTTGGAAGATTCAGACTTACTGTACAATTGATTTTGTTGTTCCTAGCCCGTATTCTGATGTAAATTGGTCTCTCTCAGCATCTCTGACTGAGTTTTGTGCCTTGTGCCTTGCAACCTTGCTGTTAATAACACATTTTGGGACAGCTGCTTGGGCCTAGGGACAGCATCTGCTCTTGAGGCTGCAAATTGTGCTTTGCAGAAGTGAGGAACCACAGGACCATCTCCCAGAGCTGCTGTGAAAAGAAATGTCATCTTTTTTACTTACAGCATGAAGTACATCTGGTTTTTAAGGTTTGCAAGTAAAGGTCTGTTTCAAAATACAACGGAGGCTCAATAAATTTGGTTGGTTTATGTTCCAGACTGCTGTTGACTTAGCAGGGATGACACTAATTAAATGTAACTTACGAGAAACAGGGCTAGTCAAACCCTGGACAGTAGAAATGCACTGAAGTGCACTGTGATTACAGATCTTATGTTTGCACTCTCTAAACAAATTAGGGATGAATGTCATCTCTGTTGAATAGAGCTTCAGAGGACCAGTGCAAGCAGTTACTTAGGTTATAGCCTTCCAATAAAAATGGGACAGATGTGTATGTGTACTCTTGAAAGAAAGTGCATTGCCTAAACCAGCTGTCTTTCTTTTATAGAATTTAGTTAGTAAAATTGCCTTACTTAATATATGACTATACCCCAGGGTACATTTGCAGGTTAGTTGTTTGACAGGGAAATTTGATGTGTTGTTTCAGATACAATCTTTTTCTACACCAGTGGTTTTGTTCTCTAATAATCTGTTGTATTTTTCCCTGCAGTTAGGTTCTCTTAGAGAGAAGTTCTTAGGCTTAGATGAGCATTTTATTCTTTTTGGTGCTTGTTAAAAAAATATGAATATTCCAAGTGTTGTAGTTTTTATATAGTTTCCAAGAAAGATGAATTTGGAGCCTCAAGAGAGGGAAATTGCAAAAGAAAACATTAAGAGGATTTCTGCCCTTCTGAAAGTATCCAGATTGTCCTGATCACCTTGGACAGTTTGTTCCACTCCTTTTATGATAATTTACATTCCTGCCTACAATCTGTTTTTTATCTCTTTTCTTTGGTGTTTTTTACCCCATGTAAATTCAGAAGAGAGGGAACTCTAACTTGTATCTGTTTGCAGAATGTGATTGATGCCATTAGTGCCATGGGAATAATCAATACTAACATACCGACTGTCTTCTTTCCACAGACCAGGTAACAAAAGGAGATCTTGAAAATGTGCTGCAAAAGTTCACAGGGGACATCATGCAAGTTCCTCCACTGTAAGTTCCATGATATTCAGACACTCTTGACAGTTGTGTTCAGCTGTCAGGACTTGCCAACCAAAGTCAGTTCTCTCAGAAGTATTAAGACACATTTTGACAAGAGGATAGAGGCCAGGCAGTCAGGAGTTTAACATTTGCAACATTTGCAGGTTATGCCTGTTTGAAGATCAGCACAAATGGTGACCTGGAGTCTGTGGGTGTTTTGGGTAAATGTAAAGTAGCAAAAGTCTTCACCAGCTTTGCAGGACTTGTCCTCTATCATGTCCTCCAATCTTACTGACATCCCTGTGGAAGTACCTTAAATGACTTTAAGTTAGTTTTCTGAAAACTTAGACTATGAATGAGTGATTAGTGACTGAGCTTCTGTAGCTTAGCAAATTTCTTCTGCTCAGGTGAGCCATAGTAGCTGGCAGTGTGCATGACTTAGCTTGTGACAGATGGCTTTTATAGTGATTTGAGCTAACCTGCTTTCCTTTGCATTTGCCATGTGTCACTTACTGTGGTTCCAGTGTGAGCCCTGTAAGGTCAGTAATGCCCCACGTGTTCTGCTTCGTGTGACCTGTTTCCAGTTGCACTCTACTACTGTGAGCAAGATCTTTTTGGATTTTTCTATGGCCATCTTTCTGTCACGACCAAAGTTGGAGCTTTGGATAAAGTTCCATGTAATCAGTGAAATCAGTTTCTTTGGTTCTGTAGCGGTTCCCTAAACATCCTAGAACTTGGCAGCTGCTGTTCAGGAACAACCCTGGTGTGAGACAAGGAAAGGTGCAATGTGGAATTACAGGGGTTGCCTGAGTGGCTCCCAGTGCTTGGCTCAACATGACACTGAAACAGAGGATGCCCTGCAGACTTCTGAGACACAGGATGTTAAGAGGCAGCTGCAAATGTTGTAACCCTTATAGAAACCCTTTTATTTCACAAACTGCAAAGTGAGTGATGAAACGCTTTTAAATCTGTACAGCAAGAGATAAATACAAGACCATCTCTTGTTTTCTGGTTTATGTAGCTACTGGTAAATTCTGTGTCCAAGAGATTTCAGCAGCATTTGCTGGGTTTTTGTGAGTACTTGGATAGGAGTAAAATGTGTGCTACTCTAGTACAGTATTAACAGGATCTGGAGAATGGGAAGCCTGTTGTATTACAACCGTATGACACACATTTTCATGCTCTGTCTGATCAGCTATTCTGCTTTGAAGAAGGATGGAGAAAGGCTTTCAACTCTGATGAAGAGAGGGGAAGCAGTGGAAGCAAAGCCTGCTCGGCCAGTAAGAGTGTACAGCCTTTCTCTCCAGCAGTTCCAGCCACCACTGTTCACGCTGGGTAAAGGTCAAAGATTATTACATAGAGCGATGCTCCCACCCTGTTAATGTTTATTTACACTCAGAATGGGACTAAGAGAGCAAAAGGGGTTTCATTTCGCTCAGCTACTTATTTGGTGTGAGCCCATGTGCAGAGACTTTCACTTTGCATTGAAAGCACAGTATTTTGGTTTTAAGTTAAGCTGATTATATCTAATCTCTCAGTGAGGGAAAATTCTGAGAGACTGGTCAGGGGATTATTTGCATCTGTCCATGATTTTGCAACCTCCAGCTCATTCCTCTCGCAGGTCTGCAGACTTCACTTTGCCATTCTTTTACACAGATGCCCAGACCTGCTGGCATCTCTCCCAGGACCAGTTTCAGTTCCTGTCAGACCCCTTTCTTGTTGAGGAGGCAGGATCTTATACTTCCTTCTGTCATTCATCAAGGAACTTGGGTAGTACATTAAGAAGCATATTAATAAATAAACCAAAAAGACTGTTGTAAATGTTTAATGCTACTGTAAGGTCAAGATGATGCCTTGCATTGATCTGTCTGCCCAGTTGATCCCCAGTCCTGTGATGGACCGTATGTTTTATGATGAGCAGGTATGAGTGACAGAACTCAGTGCTGTGTGACTTCAGCCCTTACTTTATGGTTGGGTGACAAGTAGCTGGTCACTGGCAGAGGGGGAAGGGAAGGGCTGAGAGAGCAGGGAAAGTTAAAGGTGAATTTTAAAATTTTAATGGAGCTGCCTGTCTGCAGTATCTGAAAAGCACTGATAGTCAGTTTAGGCTATACTTGAAATAACTTGCTTTCATCATTAGAAATATGAATCAACCTGAAATGCTTAAAATGAATAGGACTGAAGTATTTCTTAACATACCATAGCAGGTACTTAAATTCTGGTGAGTTAGTACAGTTGCCATTTTATTTGCTTTCCCTCCTGTCTAGCTTAGCAATCTCACCCTCACATATGTTACAGGATGAATAATTGATGTTGCATCCTATAAATATTTTATCACTGGGTTGTTTGCTTAGCACATTTTTACATTTATGTGGGGGCATGGCTTCTATGTAAAGTAGATTTCACGTGGCACTGGCAATTTACCATGTCACTTTTAACATTCCAGATGTTGAATGTGGTGGTGGCTTTTATGTCAGGAGCCTGGTCAATGACATTGGCAAAGGTAGGCATGAAAAAAAACCCACGACAATTTAAGGAATGAGTGGGTGTTTATGGAAAAATTTTGTCATTCTGTGTATCTCAAGTTACTAGACCTGTGTGTTATTTTGAAGAACTGTAGTGCTATCACTTGTTTTTATATACTCAGGTAATTTCCTTAGGGGCATGGGGGAATGATGGCTAAATAATTGCCAGAGGACCTTAGGGGCCAGGTGATAAAAATGGAGCAAGCAATAGCACTGAGCAAGATAATGCAAGGCGAGGCGGAGACTTCTTTCTCCCCTCTTTCGTGTGTTAAAGCTAACTCAGATTAAGGATGAGAAGAAGAAAGATACTGTCTTTTTAAACATTATTCATCACATTTTGAAAACAGATTGCACAGAGCATTACCATGCACATAATAAACCCTATCTGCTGGAAAGACTTCCACACTGGTGATGATTTTTCTAGTGTTTTCTTTCTCCTTTGCCTGAACTGTGAATAGTTTTGCTTTCCCACAGGGTTATTTGTCTTGTGCTCTGTATCTATCAAATTGCATGATGGAGAATAGATAATCCATTTCAAACTTTTTTTTTTTTAAATGATACATTTGCAGGAAGGCAAGTAATGTGGGATAACCCCATGAATTTCAATGTTGTTATTTGTGCTTAGGCAAGTCGAAGTTTCTGTTACTGCCTCCTGAGCATACTGGCTTATGTTTAGCCCTTTAATGACAAACCAAGATAAAGTCTGTCCACGGCTGGCTTCTTTTCAAAAATTGAAAATGAAATAAAAAGCTTCCTGCATCAGAAAGGATGGGAGAGAATATTTTAGTGTACCTGTGTGCTTACAAGTCAGCTCTAGTTGCTGTCATGTTTTGTAGCTTCTTGATATGTAATTATGTCCTGCTGGTATTTATTTAACATAGGATAGCATCTGTATATATTTTTTATTTTTCCTTATCTTAGTTTGTATTATCCTGATAGGCAGCACAGGATAAAAATGTTAAAAATTCCTCTTGAATGCAAGAAGTGCTAAGGCCTCAAAATGTGTGGAAAAATAGTTCATGGTCACTTGAGAATGCAGAATGTTCTGCTTACATCTTATGACATTATTTCCTCACTTTTCATTCTGATCTAAATCTGGGAAAATTCTTGACAGCTTTCTGTCAGATTCTGAACTCTTTACTGCACTGGACAGCTATTGAAATCAAAGGACCTCCTTGGGTCAAATTTAAGAAGATATAAACGAGTGATAAATCTTCATGACCTTCCTTGTCAAACAAAGCAGAATCGTGTAGAAGGCTACATATAAAAATACATTTCAAGTGAGCTGGAAGTGATGACGCTTTTAAAGTTTTTCCGTGTACTTTGTCCAATGCCTCTTTCCTCCTTTGCTGCAGAGCTCTCTACCTGTGCCACAGTGCAGGAGCTGACCCGCACCAAGCAGGGGCCGTTCACGCTGGAGGAGCACGCCCTGCACGAAGACAAATGGACAATTAATGAAATTGCCCGGTCCTTGGAGCACTGCACAGCCCTGCTCCCGGGAGGGCCATCTCGGAAAAAATTGAAGACAGAGCATCCTGGTGAAACTGCTGTGATCTGTGAGGATAAGTGATAAGTTGGGTCAAGGAAAAAGACTGAATGATTGAGATGTTTTAAGATTGCATCGGGATTGTCTTGCCTCCTGTGTAAATCTGCAAGTCTGTACTGGGAAGGTGACAAACTGCAACGCAAGAGAAATGGTTCTTTTGCATTCTGGGGTTAGAATGTGCACTGAAAATAACCAGTGCTGGCTGTTTTCCTGATTGTTTTATTTTCCTTCTTGCACACTGCAACTGATGCCAAATTTGTATAAACTTTTAAAGAACTTTCAGGGTGCAAGATGACTGCTGTTGCAAATTCATCAATAAAAAGATTATATACAATAATGTCTGATGAATGTGCTCCAAAAAATTTTCTTTTTCTTTGCAGCTGGTAATCAAATCCTGAAATACCATGGTGACAAGTCTGTCATGGCGTGAAAGACACAAGAATGTGGTGTGGCAATTTGCTTTCTTGAAATCCGTGTCAGGATATATCCATTTTACCATAGTTTTTCCTGTGCAGATTGTTCTTCCAGTCAAATGTTCCTGGAATGCAGTATATGAAGGTGCTAATATTTTAAGTTAAGTCTGAAATATCAGCCTAAGGGAATAGTTTTAAGTATAAACAATCCCTGAAGATAACTGGTCTGTGGGTACACCTTACAAAAAGGTATTACACGAAGTGGTGGTCCCAAACTTATTTTCAGTCTAAGAAATTAAATAAATATCCTGAAGTTTCTCATTGCAGGATACCTTTCCAGACATATGTAGGATTTATTTTTGTTTTCTATACAATAAGAAACTGAAGTCTATGCAAGGTTAATGGAGGTTTTGTTTAGAGGGAGGATGGACTTTGTTTTATTGTTCAGTAAATGGTTTTCTTCCTTTGTATATTCTTATAAAGAACTTAAAGGTAATGTTGAAAATAGCACAAGCAAATTGAAATGTTAGAGCACTGTAGCAGCAGCATATTTAAAGTACAATATGGGTGAAGTAACGGATACAAGAAATTTTGATTTCGGGGATGGGAGAAAAGCTTGTGTCCGGTGAGGTAACAGTGGGAGATTTTTGTTTCTTTTTGGGGTGGGTTTTCTGGTACTTCGGGTAGAAACAGAGAAGAAAGAGATTATTTCCTAAAGAAATCAAATAAAGCAGAAAATTTCATTTTCCAGTATGCTTATCTTGAATGATCAAAGAATTTAATTGAAAAACAGGTTCTCTTATTGTCCAAATCTGTATTTTCCCAAGAACCTAATTTATGTTATCCCAGTGGTTTTCTAGATTAAGTTCTCATTTTATTTATCTTCCTGATTTTTTAAAAATAGCACACGAGATATAATTCTATTAGTCTGCTTCTTCATCTTCAGGGATTTGTTTCTTTAAAAATCACTGCAATTGAGAAATCTCTCTATTAATAGGGTACATTTGGATACAGTGTTGTAAGTGTCTAACACATTCTTAATCTCATCTGTTTGTTTAATGCTCACCAAGCCTTTCTTGCTATTCCATGTAAGAGCCCCTGATATTTTTAATTTCAAAAGGAGAATTGTATTTTCATCAGCTTTTTGATTAGCTTGCAAGTGGTCTGTTGTAATTATTGCTAACAGATCTGTGATCCTGAGAAGACAGGATCTGTTCCATAGTCTAGTCACTGGAGAGGAATGAAATGGCAATTAAAAAACAGCATCTTGTGGACATCAGCAAGTTCTGGTTTAGGCTGCAAGTCCTGATGCATATGGAAAGCCTAGGGAGAGATGGAATGCAGTTGTTCATGTTCAGGAGTGTGCACAGACTCATTCAGGTTGGAAAACAGCTTTAAGATCATTAGGCCTGACTTACCCCAGCAGTGCCAAGTCCACCCCTTCACCAGCTTTAGCTAGGCTTTTTTCCTGGCATTCTTCTCATCTTCCCCAGTGCACCAGAAATAAACGCAGAATTTCTTTATCTCAAATTAATGACAAACTTCTCCCCACATGACTTGTACTGAACTACAGAAGGTATTTCCCTTAGCAGCTGAGTAGCAGGTGTGTTTGGCTGGAGTTGTGAGTGGCTGGACAAACCCATGGCAGGCAGCAGAAAGTGTTCTTGAAAAACACGGTGTGAAGAGTGCAATAAAGCCATGAATACTTTATTGCAATAAGCAGTGATGAGTGTCACCCCCATTCCATTCCTAAACACTTGAGCTATCTTCTCAAACATTCCAACTCCTCTGGCTACTTACCAGTGTTTTTCTGATGTGCTGGGCCTCACTTGAATGCTTTTTCCTAAGTTCCCCTGTGCTTTAATGGTTCTCTGCACCCTGAGTCTGTAGTTCCAGTGAATAGTAATTCGGAAGGCACTGAAAACTTCAGGAATAGCTTATTTAGATATGTTTTAATAAGTGTTTAACCCAGTATCTTAAAACTATCCAGATTTGGAGGTAAGTGTTGTGTTCCCATGGGAACCTAGGGAAATACTCATTTTACCTTCCTTATTCTTACTAACTTGCTCGTCCCAGAGATACCAGACTTCAGAATTGGCCTCTATCCACAGCATAATGTGTTTTTGTTAGAAGAAAATATCCCATGATCCTGGATCTTGGTTGCTGACAGTCATGATATCTCAACATTAAAGAGGAAAAGTGTGCATAAAATATTTTTGAGACTGCTAGAAGAGTTAGTACTGAGATCCCAGCTGAAGCAAATGGTAGTTAATAGGAATTTTATGGTACTCTGGCCAGAAAATGTGCGTGTCTGTGATTTACCGTTTAAAATATACCCGTGACACAGATTGAAAGATTTGTCTCACTTTAATGAGCGTTGTTCATGGTGAAAGTCCTGACACAAAAGCATGTCCTGCTTTTTGAGCTGAGTGTTGTGTGTCTTCAATGTGGATTTTCTGTCTTTAGTCCATGGAAGTGTGGTACCATAGCCTGGCCCTGAGTGCTCCAGTGCTGCTGCTGTTTCAGTGAGTTTGACAAGGGCTTCAGAATTTGTCTCCCTTTAATGTCTCTGCCTGCCTGGATGTCTTTCTTCCGTATTTAAATGGTGGTTTTCACTTCATGATATATTTCTGCTGACAGCAGAATAAAGCTTTGAGTAACTCCCCCAACTTTGAGATACCTTATTTTTTATTTTAATAGATGATGAATTTGCTGCTTTGGGCATGAATGGCTTTCCGACTCTAATGAGTAAGGTCATGCTGTTTGCTTGGCAGAGTCAAGGAGTGAGTTTACAGTGGTGTTAATTTTATTAAAAAGGCCTTAGAGAAGCGAAGTGAGAGCGTGTGTGTGTGAGGGTGTAACTGCAATATACTGCCAGAGGGAAATCACAGAGACAGTGAATGGATTCAGCTAGCCTGGGCAAAATTACTGTCTCTATTAAAAAGCAGTCATTGTTTCTAATAGCCATGGGTTTAATTCTCTTCTTTGTGAGACCTGATTAAGTAAATCACCAACAGATAAAGGCATGTGAGGCAAGCAGGTTTATTATGTGAACGCTTATGTCTGCTCTGGGTGAGGAGATGCCACATTTCTTACTGTCTCTGCCATCGGCTGCTAAGATCATATAGGTGTAAAGACGCAAAGCAAGAAGTTGATGACTGGGAGTGGGTGGTTGCAGTGCTCAAGAAGAAAAGGACTATTGCAAGAAAAAAACCCATTTTTTTTTCCAGTTCTCTTTTTGGGGGAGCATTGGAGACAATGCCATGGTTCAGAGAAAGTCTTAGTGTGGCTACCTGAGAAACATGTTATGTTTTTGTTATGGGTGTGAATGTCTGGGACATTAATCCTCGTCCCTCCTCACCTCTAACTCAAAGAAGTGGGTTAAATCAAAGCAGCAGCCTCCCCCCAACTTCTCCATGTCACGTTGCTCCGGTGTTGTGGATGCTGGAGCAATCCTGTGCTCAGACTCTGGGCTCTAAGGGAGATTGTGTGGCTTGCCCCAGAAGTTAACAGGAACAGAATGAGGAGGACAAAAAATGAGGCAATGGAGATTGTAATATAAACACGAAATAGCCGCCTTTTTACAGGACATAATCGTTTTAGGTTACAGCTCTCTGTCTGGCCCTTCCACTCTGCATCCCATTACCTTATCTACTGTCTGAGACAGTTCATCCTAAAATTCTTCTCATCCTGTGTTTTGAATTCCTTTCTGGGGACATGTGAGCCTTGGGATAGTGTGGAGCAAAGAAGGTTTGGGGTTTCTGGGGACAGGAAAGCTGTTAACAAAGCAGAATTGAAAAGGATGAGGTGTTTCTGGTCTGTTTCTCACCATGACCCTTTTGTAAGAAAGACGTAGTTCTGACTGCTTTAGTGCCATTTTCCTGGGACATGGGATTGTTTTAGATATTTCAGAATTAAGTACTTCAAAGTCAAATCTGCAGCTGAGTGCATGTGTTAGAAACAAAATATCATTTCAGATGCACAGATGTCACTCTACTTTTAGTGGCTTCAGAACACAATTTTACAGCTTAAAAGGAGGGGCGTAGAAAAGGAATGGCAAAAGGTAAATGCATATTTCAGTTCTTATATTTTTAAAGTAGATGAACTCAGTTTTGGTAATTATGTAAAAAGAGACATCAAGTGTTATAATGGAGAAAAACTGAAGAGAAGAAATGCAATTTTTACTGCCTTTTCTGTTTCTTTTAGCACATAAAACAATTAGTTTAAATATGCCATTTCAAAGCTTAAGAAGCTTTTATGTGGAAATGCTTGAGAGATTGTTACTGTGTGCTGATGTGAAAAAAGGCATTTATTTTCATTTCAGCAGTTGAAAAGATAGTTTTCTGTGATGGCCTTCAAAAGGCAGTGTTTTATTTTGCTTATATGGAATTGCAGTAAATCCTTAGCATAACTTAGTGGTGTGTTCATAGTAAATAATTTCCCGCAGCTGACTGTCCTAGGGATCACAAAACTGTTTCAGGTTTTGCAGGTACATAGTAGGCATTCCCAGTGGAAATGGAACACTGTGTACAAACATGAAGTGTATTTAGAAAACAGGACTAATTCTCAGTAATCTTTGCTATGCAGTTTGCTCTTTTGGTAAAATATCCAGGCTTCGTTAAACCTTGCTGCTGCTTTGCTGCGTTGCTTTGTGTACAGTCTCTTACTCTATACTCCTAATCTGACAAAGGGCACTGGCAGACTCTTGGTTTCTTGTCCAGGTGATTAATTTCACCCAGCTGCTGTATACACAGAGACATTCCTGGCTTTAACCTCTTCATTTACCAGTTATGATTTCCAAGGACGGCGTGGCAGTGGCAGAAAGAAGCGTGTGTTCACCTCATCTGTCCCAGTCACAGGCTGGGGTGTAACGTGTTGCTGGTGCGAATAAACCAGAATGTTGGGAGAAGACTCTGTGTCTCATTCTGTTGTCCTGATAACCTCCAGCAAAAGATCGAGAGAGCAACAGGGGACAACAATTTTCCAGTAATCCTCCTTCCAAGTAAGAATCAGTGGGAAATGGCAGCGACGTCTGTGGGTACAGAGCTAACTTAAAGCAGGTCATTATTTCTTTTGACCTCAGTGAGAGGACTTGTCCTGTTTTATTAAATTATGTAAGTTATTACTCACTGAATTAAGGTCTTGTGTGTTTCATTTTCACCTTTTTTGTGTGTTTCATCATGGGTTTTTTTTCCCATTTTAGTAATGTGAACTGATGGTTTGAAAAATTGTATTGCTTCTTACAGGAGAAAAAAGAGACTAAAATAAATATTAATGGTGTGGCACAACACTTAGAGTTGTTCCATGTCTAATGAATATGTAACAGTTCTATTTTCTACTTAAACACACAAAAATTGTCAGAATAGAATTAGTGTTATTTTTTTAAAAAATGTGTTTATCTAGGAAATTAATTTCTCTAGGGAGTGCTATTAAAGGCTGTGCAGAGTGGAACAAACTACTTGAGTGTGTTGGTGATCTGCTTCTCGAGTTAGGAACATTTTTATTGAATTGTGTTCCATATCCCTGCACCAGTTTTATCTGTTTTTCTTTGCTGTACCATAGATGTTAATTACTGGAAAGAGCGCAGTCATACAATCCAAGCTGCAGTTCAGCCACTTCTTTCCATCAGTGGAAATAGGGAATCCTATTGTACATCCCTGCTTTGCTCCCCTGCCGTCACAAATCTAAGTTAGTCCTTCAGAATTTTATAGAAGCAACCCAGAAATAAGCCATCCTGCCACAGAGAATGATTAGGATTGATAAGCAATGATTAGGATTTCAGGAGATGAAATTTTCTGGAAGCAGAGCATGTTTCATGGGTGCAAAGACAGAAAACTCAGCAGGATTGCCTATCCCGTGAATCTGCGTTTTGAACCTGAACACGCCACACCAGAGAGATTTTCCAAGAAAGTGCGTCTTGTAGAAGAGCATCCAGCTGTTGGATCACAGGAGTAAGGCTCCCACCATTTCTCTGTGGGATTATCAAAGTAATTGGGTGAACTCTCCACCTCTCCTTTGCTGAAGGAGCTCACTGATTCTGTTTGACTCTCACATTCCAAGGCTGTTTTTCAAGCCCTTTGGTCAGCTCTTGAAATTCCTGCAGTGTTCTGTGACTATACACACCAGATGTCATTCAGAGAGCATCTCTGACACTCAATTTTTTTAGTTTTCACTTGTTTAGTTTAGAAAAAAAAGTAAGAGGGAATGCCTGGCAGCGTCTCCTCTGTTTCAGGCCCAGACTTTCTGCTTTGTGTCTGTTGTTGTGTCAGGCAGACCTGGCAACAGGAGTGGGCATCCCTTGAATCTCTCCCTGTGTAAGAAAAACACACCTTTCTCCCATCACTTCTGGAACAAGTGCATGCTTTGGGGTTTTTTTTCAGAGCTGGACAGTTTTTCCCAAGCACTTCTGCTCCTTGGTACCCTAAAATCATTCATCTCTCACTGCAACAATACACTGGTTTCATAACTGGCCCCAGGCTATAAAGCAAAGTTCCAGTCTGGGGATGCTGCTGACTGGTCTGGAAGGGAGAAAAAAAATTGGCCAGGAGCAAGTGGTTGTTGAGTGGCAGAAACACCTGAGAGTTCTTGGTAAATCAAGAAAAATGGCTGGTGTCTGAAAACACTGGTGTGGTACAAGGCTGCAAAAAAATGTGCTTTGGCTTTCTGAGGCGATTTTATAGCACTTGGCTTTGTTCTTTCTCAGCAATGTAAGAGCGCTCTCAGAAAAGTGAGGTTATTGGTTTCCAGTCAAACACTGTTGCATGTTTTGGGAAGCTCAATTGATAAACATTTGGTTATCTCCTGGCAGACTTCTTTGTGTGTGTAAATCCTTCAGTAAAATGCAATAGGTAGTCAGCAAAGCTGAAATTCAAATTTACTTTCCAGTGAATTCCAGTGCACTTCCCAAGGAGCAGCTCTGGAGGAGTGATGGGGGCCCTGTGGCTCCACCCCATGGGATGCAGAGCCATTGCTCCTGAAGGTACAGGCATTTTAAGGGAAGGGAGCAGGTGGGAAGAAAAAGAAATCTTCAGCCTCCCCGTTTAGTGTATTTTATCCTTCAGTGAGAAAAATGTCTTTCAGTGTTTGTTTGGAGGTAAGGTCAACCCAGTGACTCTTCTATTATATATAACCCAAGCCACAGGCTTCATCTTCCATTCTGGAGATTTATTTGACCCAGAGAGACCAGTGAGGAGCTGCAGCCAAGGGAAGAAAACACTTTATTTCTCAAAACTGATGAAATACCAGATGAAATACCCACAGTGGAAGAAATTTTAGACTACAGTTACCTGAATCCATTTGCATAAAGGAATAAGAAACTTTCTGTTGTGTCCGCTTATTTAATTTCCTGGGATGTTCTCTCATTATGGGGGATTACTTTAATTACTGCAATAATTATAATTTAACCCCATTCTGTGTGCATGCCAGTGTATGACTGCAGAGAGAGACCTGATTCTTGCCTCTAAAATCTACTGTCTGTACTGACCCCAGTGTAAGCATCTGACCTGAGGAACTGAGTGGTGGCTACAGAGAGTTTCAACCAAGCACTGCTGATATTGTTATTTTAATGAGTATGAAAATCTTTAAAAAGAGAGTGAATATCAAGAATGGTTCGAAAGAGGAAAAGATACTTGTATTTTGAAATATTTTCTTTGGAAAATAAACCTGTCAGTAATCTCTCAGGGTTAGCAGGGAACTTTTCCAAAGCAGGGATTAATGTCTGTTTAGAGAGGAGGATTCTTAGACAAGCTGTTGAATATTCTGGTCAGTGGGTTCACTGAGCTGCTCGGGCCTGACTGCCAGCCCAGGGGTTGCTCCTCACAGGGTCCTGCTAAGTCAACAGTATTTAATTTGAGCTTGTGTTTCTGTCGTGCCAGGTTGGTCAGTTTGTTGGCTGCTCTGTCAAAGTTACAGCCTGGTGCATCAAAGCTTGAAAGCTGCCACACAGCTGGCTGAGTCCAAGTGATCAAAATTAACTCTGTAGCAAAGATGCATCATGTCAAGGAGCACAAGATGGAGTAGACATCAGGTATGCAGGGAAAAATGTGAGGAGAAGGGAATTTTTTTTTTTGCTTTAAAACTCTATTTTATTGGAATTTATTTAGCTTTGGTTGTTCAACCTTACACTAGTCTATGCAGTCTATTGCAGACTGAAGGTAGAATGAAAAGAAGCTGCAAATTCACAGAAATTCTCCGGGTCAGAACTGTTATTGCTAATTGCAGAACTGTCAGTGTCATAAGGTTGCATCATGTAAAGGCACTTTTGAGTATTACTTAATACTTACCTGCTTGTCTTGCACATCTGAGAGTTCTTCATCTGCCCAGTTATGCTTCATAGAGGATGAGTCCAGGAAATGTACGTATTATCATGCTTTAATTTCATAAGCAAATGGTAGACTCAGGACTGTTGACTTGTGGTCACAAAGGTGTCAAGCAGGGCTTTAAGGCAATTATTGAGGATTTTAATTCACTTGGAATAGGATCTGGCTTGTGGATGAGACAGCATTAATGTGAAACATTAGAGTTCCTTCCCAGACAATGTGTGTATCACAGCAGACGATGTTTTACCTCTCCATATGTTTCCCAGTTTAAATAGGAAGCCAGACAAATCATGAGGAAAGGAAATAAACATCCATGTTTATGGGTGTGAACTCTTAACAGCAATTAAACTCAACAGATCTCTTAGTCAATCTGGGATTAGCAGTTACCTGGATCATGGCTTGTTCCACTGAAATTCTGCTCACTATATAATTTAGGATTCATGTACATATGGTTATTGGAAATATAAACTGGTACCTTAGGGCAGGAAATGCAAAAAATGTATAAAATGTATAAAACTATTTTTTAATATTTTGGGGAGTAGTTTTCTGTGCCTTAAAGCCTCCAGCTTGCATGTGATAAAGCCAAATTTGATCAAAACAATGCGTACAACCTGCTGTGCTCTCCTCGCCCCTTAACTAATGGTAGAATATCTGCTTGTCCCTTCTTGTAATTAGATCAGTCTTAACCAGTTCTGCTCAAAATTATCTGTGTAATGCCCAAATATTTCCTTTGACTTCACTGACATCATTCCGGATTTATATTTGTGTGATGTAGAGCAGAAATCTGCCCTGGAGAATGTGGAACCCCAAAGGCATTCGCAAAAGCCATTTTTTAATAATAATACTACAAAAAGAAGATGTTACAGTTGAATGTCATTTGTCATTGTCACCCATTTGCTTGTACCTAGTTATAAAGGAGGAATGCAGGAAAGCTCTCCCATTAGCTGCTAGTTCAAACCTAGTTCAAAAAGAAAGCCCAGCGCCTGCAGGAATCCCTTTTGAGCAGTGGGCTGATCTCTGCAGGTCGCTGTTGGGAGTCGCTTGAAATCAGCCTGTCCTTTGGCTTTGCTGGATGCCAGAACCTGTTATCTGCAATCCTGTTTAACTGGCAACTTTAAAATGTAATCGAGGATGTTATGTTCAAAGCACAGTGCTCTCTGAGAAGGGTTTAACAAGTTGTCTTCTGATGCAGTGAACAATGACCTCTGTCCTGTTTTGGGTAAAGGTAAAGCTAACATGGAAGGCTCTGGCATTCTTTAAATGTCCCAGCTAAATATCCTTTTATATTTCTGAGGTCAAAAATGCAGATGACATTTCAAAGTCTGGGTTTTATTATTGTCTTTATTCTCTAAGTAATTCTTTTTTCTCTGCACTACTAAAGGAGTTCAGGCGTAAGGGCTGTTCTTTTATAATGCCATGTGTTTGTATTGCACCTCTTACCTGGGGATATGAAAATAATTTGCAAATGTTAATTAACGGTTCCACCTCAGTCAAGTGATAAGGCATTGACAGATTTTCTCTGGGAAAAGAATGAGTTAGGAGAAGGTTGGTGAGCAGCACGAGGTGCTGTGTACCATCTCACTGAACTTAACCTCTCCAGACTGCTCTGTCTTTGCCCTCCCTTTACCTGCTGCTTTGGTCTGAAGTGGTTTATGGCAAAAACAGCTTCCCAGTGTGGGTAAAAAAGCCTCTCTTTCATTTTGGGCTTTAGGAACACCATAACATAAATGGATTTATGCTCGTGGGCTCAATGTGATGTAGCTGCTGGTGAATCCATGAAAAGGAGCAGCTCTTGGGCCAGCAAAGCTGCGGCTGAGATTTGTGTCATGTTTGCTGTGTAAAGACCATGGGTGTGATGGAGCTGTGCCTTCCCTCCCTCTCTGCTCAGTCCCCAGGTGCCTGCACAGCCTCCTTTCTCCTTCAGGGCTGGGGAAGTCTGGGAGCAGCTGAGGTGAGGTGCCCTCAGCTCTGCAGCTGCAGAATCCAGGGAGAGTCTTCGAGCAGCTGCCGGCAAACTCAGCACCTGCAGTCCCACCTCTGTTTGTGTCCTGGTGTGAGGCTTGGCTCAGCTCTGTGTGTGCCTAATGAGCACTGAAAAATGGCCCACTTACACTGCTTGGTTTTCCAGCAGACTAAGGAAAACCTTATAATCAGCTCGTGATTAGCAGGTAGTACATTTTGCTGAGCAGCGAGGCAGGATAGTGAAGGACCGTGTTATTTAAAAAAACCTATTTTGTACCTGCATGAAACAGCTCTGCAGTGGCACCGCTGCAGCCTGGGCTACCTTAGCAGAGGCTGTGGGCAGGTTTCTGGGGTGGCAGGTTCCTAGGGTGGGAAGACACTGAGCAATTCCTGGCTCTGAAGAGGGAACAGGGATGAACTCTTATCACCCAGTCCTTGCTTGTGCTGCCTCACTACCCTGACAGAGCTGCTCATCCACAGCCTTGCAATCACCTGCATTCTATGAAATGCTGAAGAATTGTAGGAGCTGTGATGCCCTGGAGCATCAGGCTCGATAAGAAAATGTTAAGAAATTACGGAAATGTGCTGGTAATGAAGGGTAAACCTTAGAGCTGTTCCATCAGCAGCTGCAGATTCCACTCATTAGAATATGGACCAGAAACTTCATGGCTGGAGATTTGTTCTTTGGTCCTTACCATCCTCATGGATGGTTCCTGATGGGATCTGATCTGAGGACCTTGAGGACCTTCTCCTGCCTTCTTGCCTACCACAGACAGAGATTTAAGGCCTGGAGCAAGTTTGTCCATTATCCTGGGGGAAAAGCCAAAATTTCTTCTAAATTCACTCCCAAGGTTGCAAGATTGTGTCTTCTGTTAGGAAAACTTGATTTAGACTCTGCAGATGATACCTGCAAGCAGAGTTAAAAGGTCAGTCTAGCTTGGACCTCTTTTAGTTCGGGTCCTGACCTCCCTTAGCGCACTGTCAGATGCTGTTGCAAGGTTACATTTGGTTTAAGGCCAGTGCAGGAGGAAGGAGAGAGGTGTCCAATAGCGTAGGAATTGCAGAAAGTAAAACTTGGATTTTTCATATGCTTGTGAGCGTGTTTGTGGTTTTGCAGCCGAGGGAGTTGTATCCCATGAAATTCAGGTGATGAATCTAGATGTTCTGGAAGATAAATTGCTTGGTTTTCATTTTATACAATACTGAAATGCAGCTAGACTGAGGGGGTTTGTGCCTCTTCATAGATATTGGGAAAGGGGAGATGCTGACCCTTGAATTGTACCTAACAGTACCATTACAGGAAAACCTTCTGTCAGTAAATGCTCTGCACTGGCCTAGTTTCCTCCCAGCAGCTGCACAGCATGGCACCAGCAGTGTAATTCAAGTCTAAATTTATGGATGTCTGTTAAAGTGCGAGTTGCACTCTCATGCCCTGCTTGTTCTCAAACACGTTAAAGCAGTTAGAAAATAAAGGAGTGGAGGGAAAGAAGGCACAGTAAGGTAATAATAAGAGTGGAAAGCACATTTTCATGTCTAGTCATCTAAGAAAAAACATGTTGAAGGATTTTGAGAGAATGCCGAAAGCTTGGGGCTGTGGTACATGGCTCAGAAATTTTAGAGGGGAAATGTTCATCCGTGAAGACATTGCCTGCTTCTCGCTTTGAAGGGCTGGTGAGCTCAGCTACAGCAGCAAAAGATAATCAGTTTTGTGTTCCTTCAGCATTCGGAATTGTAGTTGAAACCATCAATAACCTGGGATGCAAAGACAATGAGGGGCTTCAAGTGGTGGAGAACAAAAAGCTTTCTGAATACTTTTGAAAATCCCAGACATTAGCATCACAATCCTTTTACTGTCTTTTCCCATGCACTAATTATAGCTAACCTGCTTTGGCAGTAACTATCTTTGACCCTTTCAGGGTGAATTCTGTCCCAGGGATCCCCCCTCACTACTCCCCCCGCTCCCCCAGCACATTTCCTGGTGACCTCTGTAGTGGCAGTGTTAGTTCCCTACCTCAGCATTTTCTTTTTATAATGGGTTAGAGCTCTCTGGTCTCTACTTCACCCCACTCCACTGTTTCTATACACATTCTTTATTTTTTCTGTTCCTTTTTTTTTCCTGTCCTTGATTGGCACTGTGGTTTGACTCTGTTTTTGAGGGTTTTTTCGTTTTTTTTTGCTGTAGTGAGGGCCCAAACAGCTGGATTTCCCCTTTCCTCTATCTCTTTGTATTGCCTATTTTTCCTCACGCCTTAATGAGCACCACACTCCCTAGGTTTTCCTGTACAATGCAGGGTAATCAACAGGGATTCTCCAGCACTCTCTTAAGTTATCCTGCCCTTAGCTGTATTATTTACTGCTTTGTCTTTCTCTTCATTGTCAGCTCCAAAACAAGAAACTGGACTTCATTTGTGACAAGCAATACACAAATAGAGAGAGAGATTCTCTGGCAAAGAAGCTGAAACTTGACTGATGAAGGATAGGAGGAAAGATGTGGCCCAGAGTGGTGAGTGGTGCCCGGAAATCTCCTTTTAACACCTTGTGCTGAATCACAGCACTCCAGTCCCTGAGGAGTTAAAACAAAAGTAATAATATGTGTGAGGGGGAAAATATATTCCTAGAGATGTCTTCCAATATGCACTCATGTACCTGGGAAATGAAGACAAGGCAATATTCTCTATTTGAAGTGATTTTTTCCCCCGGTTCCTTATTCGTGCCTCTCGGTATTCATTCTTCTCTTTGTCTCACCCTGAGCTATGATCATTTAACAGTAAGAGCTGGCTGTGGACCAGAATTCTAAAGCATTAGATAATGGCTAAGCTCAGACCAAAGATGCAGTCCCTGCCCCAGAGGGATCACAGGGCCCTGGGCACTGCTGGGCAATAGGCAGGGGCATAGGAACAGGATGAGCCTTTGGGATGAACAAGAGTGGGGAAAGCTCACAGCAGTAGGATCACAGAAAGGGACTACAGGGTCTAGAGGAACACGGGGGTACTGTTCATGAAAGGTGTTGCTTATAAAATAATTTGCAAGATAGGGATGTGGCCTGGCTGTCTGTAAGACCCTCCGAAGGGAGAGCAACCAACTCATGATCGTGAATATCTACCAGGAAGGTGGGCATTGGGAAGAGGTGAACTTGTGGGAAGGGATTGTGAGTGGGAAATGCTGAACTCCAGTTAGTCAGAAGGGATTGCTAGATATCTGTGATGTACTATTGGGCTGTGACATTGCTTGAATAAGGGAGATAGATTCGCCTATCTAGTTTAGGCCGGAGTCATCAACAGAAATGGCTGAAGAATTTGTGTTTTTTTCAGACAAGATTGCCCAGAGAAAAAGCATTGAGGCACATAGGAACCATCAATAGCATCTCACAGTTACCCTCTTTTCACTTTACCTTCTTTCCAGACCTGGAGAGGAAGATGAGCATTCTACAAAAAATACACTGAAGGAGTGATTAAAGAAATACTATTTCCCCTTTTCTCGTTGTTGTCTTCATTTCTGTAAAGTCATTTGTTTTCAGTTCTTTCTTGCCAGCTCAGTACATTTCAGGAGTTCCTGTTGCCTTCTAAATGCTGTTCCCCTAAATGCTTCTTCTAAGCTCCTCCCTTCCCTTGTCTCTTAACAGCTCTCTCCAGCATCTACCTCTTTCCAGTCTCACCTTCCCTTCTTTGAATCACTTTCTGAGAGTTTCATCTGTGCCTTTTCCCTCTCTGCAGACTGGGGAAGGTGGGGGCAGCTTTCTTTAAGTGAGAGGAATGTCTGTGGGCATGTACCTTAACTCTGTGAACAGCAGAAGAAATTGAATTGTCGTTTGCGAGGTTCCTGAGCTGAACTGATGCAAGGCAGTTTGCCACGTAAGGGTGTTACAGAGAGCTGTACTCTTAAATTTTGAGTTAGAGATGTCAGCAGTGGTTACCAGGGAAACTTCTAAAATTACGCTGGCAACGTCTCTGCTCAAATACTGTATCAGATCTTGGGGAAAAGGCACTGAGTGAGCAGGCAGAGATAGACTGAGAAAGTGTCACTGTGTAAGACTCAAGGATGCTTTACCTACAAATAAAATAAAAATACAAAGCTTTGTGGTGATGCAGGGTCTCCAGCTCTGCAATTCTAAACCAGGAAAATAGCATGCATGAAGTAAAAAGCAGTGGTTCTCTTAAAATATCAACCAGACAATAGATTTAACAGGTTTGTAGTTGTTAATCTCCATTTTTGGGTTTCGTGTTTCAACACTAAGAAAAGAAGAGTTGCTTCTCACAGGTAATTAACAAAAATTGTAAATTCCTATTAGAAACTAATAGGAGAAGATACTCTGCTGCCCCCAAGGCCCCAAACAAGGCAAGAGTGTAGATGGATTCATGCATATTTAAATACATGCTAATTAGAAAGAACTTTTGGGATTTAATCAACTGTCAGAAACCCATAAAAGGCAAAGTTACAACTGCAGGTTCTTTACCTGAACACTGTAATACCTTCTCTGGCTGAGTAGGTCTGAGCTACAAGCTACTGGACATAGGGACAGTACTTTAATCACTCCCTGTTTTCCCTGTGGTGGTTCTCTTTCTTGGTTGCTTATTGGAGGATGGCCAAAGGTCATTTGTTGTGTTTGATGGTCTTGGGTCTGATCTGACACATCTGGGCTTACGTAGGGACAAACCTTTGTCCTTCCTGGAGCTGTCAGTTCACTGCTCCTTGGAAGGATGGGCCTCTTATCCTCTGCCTGTGCACCTCTGGGCCTAACGGGAATTTTTCCATGGCAGAGTTTGAGGTACAAGCAGAATGTCCCACATATTGCACGTCTAAGTTGGACATATTTTATTTTTGTCTTCACCCATACGAGTCTCTGCTCAATAATACGAAATATTTTAATCTGAAATAGATGTTTGTGTACATAAGACAACCTTGCTTTCAAAATACATTGTCTGGTCATATATATTATTTATCTCAAATGTTGTTGGATTAGCTCTTGATAACATTTGTGGAAAGTACAGTTACATTTTAATACATGTGTAAAATATCTCTTGTTGTGTGGTGCTGACTGCAGAGTCTTGATGCATTAATGGGATGACTTTTGCCTCTTCCATGCAAGTGCTCCAGGAACAGAATCCAAACACATGAGGAATGTGCAGAGGAATATGGTACATGTGCAGCCAGTGACAGGTAATCCCCCAACTTCAGAACTCGGGAATATGCTGCTGTGAGGAACTGATTGCTATGCTGAATTCAAACCAGAAAGAGTGCAAGTAATTAATCACCATATGATTAATCAAAAGCTCATCGTGCTCTGGATGTTATGCATGAAACAAAAAGAGCCTTAAGTAGCAAACTCTCCTGGGGCTGTGAGGAAGTTATTGTAGCTGCTGCAGCATGAAGAGCAGTGGTGGTGCTGCTGCTGGGATGAGGATGGCTGCCCCGGCTTACACGGCTGTGTGGGAGTAGATGGTGTCTTTCAAAATGTGGATACCCCGATAAAGGGGAGTGACTTTTTTTTTTGACAGTAATAACAGAAGATAATATCCATTCAAAAATATTAGTAAAAGATCAAGCTCTATCTTAATTTTGTCTGCATGAAATTGTTGGGTTTAGGTTTTGGTGTGACAGGCTCTGCAGGCAGGAAATGTTCATGGCAGTCTAGTCCTGCAGAGCTGGTGGGAGGGCAGCTCTGAAGGTCAATGGTGAGGTACAGGGAAAGTAGCTGGTTGTTGTAGGAGCAACCTCAGGAGTACGTGATGACCTCCTGATGCCATTTCTTTATGCTTCTTATTGTTTCACCAGGAATACATTTTTTATTCTTGATGTGAAAAGCTGGTGTCCCGAAAACTTCATCATTTTGAGTCATGTCTGTGCTGAAGGGATGTTACAGCCTTTTTTTCCTTTCTGTAGCAGAAAGCCATTAATGATGCAGCCGCTCCTTTCCTGAGGAGCAGAGCTGACACACAGATCAGCAGTTCTGAGAAGCTGTGGGGGCATTTAATGAGACATACAGCAGCCGGCCACAGCTTGCAGGCTGACACCCTGTGGGGAAGGGGCAGCTCCTCCAGCCCCTTTGGGCTGGCCAGAGCTTTGCTGGGTGGGAGTGGGCAGAGCTGCTCATCCCTGGCTGACCTGACTCCACACTTTCCTGACCCGCCACTGCCCGTGGCATCTCCTTTCTTAGGTGTGGGGCAGAGACAGTGGAAGCGAAAGGGTCCCTTTCCTCTGAAAGACAAAGCTGCACTTTAGAAAGAGGAGTGAAGAATATTTTTCCCAGAAAACCCTGCAGGAAATGCAGGGACGTTGAGCATCACAGGCAATTTTTTTTTCTCACTCATAAATTATATTTTAGGTATAATTATTTGCAGTGCTCTAGTGTAGACAATAAACACACAAAGCTATTTCATGAAAACTCAGAGCTCTTAATTTAAATCCTACAAAAGTTCTTTAATCTTCACAAAGACGTGGAGAAAAGCTGAAAAAAAATGTGTGTGAGTATATAAGATATTCCTGTTTCTTTAGGGTAATGTTTAATGATCAGTCAGTGACTGAGTTTACATACATTAAATATTTATTTTTCTTCGGTAGAGCTGAATGGGGGAATGTGCTCACTTTCCTGCCAGATCACTAATTGGGTAAGTGTGGCTGCTCAGGGTATTTCTGAAGCAGCAGCTCTAGCTGTGGAACTTGTCTCATTAAGGATTTTACTGTTAGTATTCCAGAAGTCACGAATTCTCCAGCTGGGTTTGGGGCTTTGATAAATTGTCATTTTTTATGCTTGAAATATGACTTTATTGCCTCTGAGTAATAAAAACTGTCGGTTTTCATTTTTATTTTTTTTTTACATTTTCCCAGCACAAATTTCTATTTGTTCTCAGTGTTTGCAAAATCATGATTTTGTTGAAATCAGTGGGTTTCTACTGGGTGATCTGACTGCAGAAACAGGGCTAAACACGTGGGATGTGTGTGATTTCTTACTGCTCCTCTATTTCTTCAGTCTCTGTGCTCAGATTTCTGGTGGGAGGCTTTTCTCAGACTTCTTGTTGTCCTCAAACCAGGACCATTCTTCTGGCAGACACGAAGCAGCCTTGGCTTTTCCTCAGGGGAACAACGCTCAGGTGGGGGCTGGCAGCAGGGGAATGAATCCTTTCTACCTCCTCCTGCCGTTGAGGTTCTGATGCCACCGCCAATCTCCATTTCCTGTCTCACCTGTCCCTGATGTGTTTCTGGGGACTCCTTGCCAGGCTGGGTTGAATCCTGCCCCAGACAGAGTCTTCTCCGCCACTGAGGGCAACAGGATCAGCAGTTAGAGCAATGCTCAGTGTTTGTTGGGGAAGATAAATTGAGCTGTAGGACCTGACCCCACTGAAGTTGTATTTTAGGCAATCCCATGTTCTCTCTGTGTTTTCCCCTCACCCCACAGAACAAGGATTCCCTTCCATGCTGCTTCCTTACACAGCCCTGAGCCCAGCTGTGATGCTGGCAGCTTCATTTTTTTTGCTGCCTTTTGCTTTCCACACTCTAATTTGTTTTTTACCAGGAGAGCCCTTCTCAGGAACTCTCTTCTTTGTCAGAGCTGAACTGTGCCACCAGTTAAGCCCAGCAGAAAGGAGCTGAGCTTGCACCAGGTGTGCAGGGAAGGATCCTCCTGCTCAGGAGCATCTGGGCTCAGCAAATGAGTCACACGTTTCTTCCTCTCAGGAGAGCAATTTTATCTACTGTTTATTTTGTGTTCTGCCCCAGCTTCATTTTAGGAGTCTAAGAAATACTTTTAACTCTTTTACCAGCTTTTGGGTGGAAAATAACATTCAAATAGAAGTATGGATGCTAAATCTCCCACTTGTTTGCAGAAAGCTCTGAGATACTGAAATACGCCATTCTTCAGAGAAGAATATTTATTTACTCTCTTTCACCCTTCAAGTGGGCACCATTTGCTGCCCTGAATGTTACTGCATAGCCTCAATATCACTTTAAAAACGAAGCTCACGTTGAGTCTTTAAAAGATTTTTCCCTAATGGAGTTTTAAATACAGATAACTGAATATGTGACAAGCGAAGGCTTTTTCTGGTGGTTGTTGTGGTTTGGTTACTCTTAATTGTTTGTTTAGTTATGATTGGCTCTTAAAATACATTAAAGGTATTTGTACATGGAGCACTCTAAGAAGGCCTCATAGCCAAAATATTTGACATTACAAAGAGTCAGAGCTAAAATTCTTAGAGCTCAGCCTAGTTACATTAGTAAAATCCACAGCCGATCGTTTCTAAGGTCACACTGTGCTGGTTTATTTATCTCTTTGTAGCCCATGAGCAGTCTAGTTAATGACTACTGCTTTTGTATGGAAGAAAAAAAAAGAATTCCACACAATTTCTTTGTCACTTTCATCTTTAAAAATATTTAATATTTATGCTGTCAAAGTGAAAACTTCCTTAAGGTAATGACAACTGAAACAATTCGAAATACTCCTGCAAGAAGTGAGCTGTCAGACTGGCGGTATCGCTTCCTGCCCATCCCCCTGCTTCGCTCTTGACTTATCTGCCTTGGAGCTTTTGTCTCATATGAATCTCTCTCCTGCCTGTAAGGTTGTAGATAATATTTTCTTTATGAAACAAAGGTTATTTGTAGAGTGGTTTTTGTTTTTTTTTACTAAAAAAGTATCATTTATCTGAGCCGATTTATCTGAGCCACTCCACTGTTACAGTGTCAGCCTTAAAAGCAAGATTTTTCCTTTATAACCACATCCACTTAGATACACAGTAATGTATGTCCTTTCACTGTTGCAATCATTTATGAGCTATTACAGTATAGGAGGCTCAAACCTCGAGAAAAACCAAATTGTGTTGTTGCTTTAATTAGTTGGTTACATCATTTTCAGTGTGGTAAGATCCATAATAAGGGAAACCCAGTCTCAGTGTGTTCTGTTCCAGAATAATCTACTGAATTAATATTTTGTATGAGTAAGTTCAAAGCTAAAGTAGGCATTCATGCATCTACTGTCATTAACAGGGGTTTTCAATCCCTAAGTTATGAAATGGGTGTCATCTAAAGTGGTATTTTGAGTAGAGTCTGAGCTCAGTGAAGGTACCTACACTGTGAAAGCTGTGAACTGTTCCTGCAGAGGATTCTTCTTTTCTCTTCAGATATTAAATACATTCTCTGAGCTTGAGTAGTAAGTTTATGTTGGTTGAATCTGGTGATGTTATGCTGATTTTTGTATCTACACTAAATGTCAACTGATGGAACGGACAGGTTTATCATTGCTTTACACAAATAGATAAATAGATACACATACATACAATAAAATGAACCACTAATGGATTAACATGATGTTTCATAATGAAAAATTTTACAGAAAACCCTGGAAGCCCCCAAGCAAAATATTTAAGGGCAGAGATCAAAACCGTCCTCGGCTCCGTCCAGGTGCTTTACAGCAGCTGGGACGAAGCAACACTGCAAACCAAGGTACAGTGTGATCATTTTTACTGTTTGAATGAACCAGAGAAACTCCAGTTTCAATGGGCTTTAACATCTGAGTGCCTTTTTTTTTTTTCAGAATTTCAATCCTTTATTTGATAAAGCCCACGGGTATCATGCCCAACTTCAACGTGTGCTACAGAAACTGTTGACAAGACAATGGAGTTACCACAAAATGCAGCTCGCAGCGTGTTTATAAATTCTGGGCAGTAAGTGATGTTTCAGCTCCTGGAGCAGCGTTGCCAGTGGGGAGAGGTAGAGAGGTGTCATCTGTTTAAGAGTTTAGACCGATACACACAGAAATAGAGGAGATCTGAGGCCAGACAGCTTGCCAGTCCTCTTCCCTTTATCGGCCTGCCTATCCCTCGTCTCTAAAAGTTCACATTGAAGAAAAAGCAAAGACTGAAGAGCCTTGATGTTTTCTAGCTGAGCAATGTGCATTCAGACAAGTGTTCACAGGGAGCTCTGACAGTTTTGTCAGCCACAAGTAGGTGGTTCCATGCAGAAGGCTGCAAATCTGACAGCGGAATGGGACGTTATTTCTCCAGTGAAGTCAGTGTACTTATTAACTAATAATAAAGAAAGAAGGAAAAGATAACCTGTACCAATTCTACTCTGCAAAGAGAAAATGAAATGCATATTATAAAATCTCTGAATCTTGCTGCTTCTAGGAAACCTAACGTTTTGCCCAGTTCTACCATCATAACCTGCATTCTAAAGCAGGTACCTCTTCCAAATAGAATAACTTTCTTTTTCCTAGAAATATTCACCGCTTAGGCCTCTTGTTGTTTTGGGGAAAAACTGTTGTTTTATTCTGTGTGGCTTTTGTAGAAGGCAATACTTACAGCAGATTAAATCCACTTTTCCTTCGTTATTTTAATGTTTTGTCAGGAAATGTTAATGTTCCTGTGCCACTGCTTAATGGCTTTGCCTGTTTCTAGAGAGGTCAGAAAGAACTACATTTCCTTCCATTTTTAGAACTTGCTTTCTTATCCCCTGTGTATTATCTCAAATTATGGCATATAATTTTCATTCTTTTTTTGGCTTGTGCTCTTCCTGAAAGCAATGTTCTGTATTGCACGTTGCTCTGTAATCTTCTTAAGTCATCATTTCACTTGCACTGTAAATAGAAATCCATTTGTGTAATTAATGATTTTGTTATTATAGGAACATTTTTTTTTCTTTAATTTAATTTTCTCTTGTGCATAGCTGTCAAACATGCTATCTTTAGCTCAGAACTATCCAGCAGAGTGTGTTTAGGGGCCTGTTTCTTGTTGGAGAAAAAGTTGAGGCTTTCAGGTAAGAAGCTACAATTTTGACCTCATAACCGTGAGAAAGACTCTTCTCAAAGTGGAAATCAAACAGCTGAGCAGCAGTGTTTGCCCAAGTTAACATCTCTGAGGGAGCATGAACTTCCCAGTCCCATTATTCCAATTCAGGAGTTAATCCCCAAATCTCATGTATAGATCAGCAATCTGTTAAGTCTCTTCTTACAAGTGTAGGGAAGTGCTAAGATGCAAAGCTCACAAGTGAGGGGAAGAAGTGCAGAGGGAATCAGTGACTGGCTCGTGAAAGAAAAAGAGAAGACATAGAAGAAACTGCAGAAAAGCAAAAGGTAATAATAGCAGATTTAAAAAAAAATTAATTATGCTGAATGTGAGAACACAAGAGCGGAAAACTCATGCCCTCAGGATATGCTCAAAATTAAGAGTATCTCTAAATTCAGAGTTATGTTTGACTTTCACTCTTCATGTCAGTCTTCTCCTGACAAGAGAGTGGTTTTTTCTGCTGGCAAATGAGCCTGAAGCACCATCAGTTCTCGTCGTGGCACATGGACTTTCTCCAAGCGTGGGATCTTTGTCTTTGGTAGAATAACCCGGCTGTGCTGTCTAGTAAGAGGAAACGTCCACTTCAAGCTTTTTTCTGCTTTAGTCATATCTAGAATTTTAGCAATCTAGAATATCCCTAAATTGAGGTGGGAAAAGATGAAAGTAATTCCAGCTTTACTCTAAACCTGTTCACTGATAGGCTTTTACCTCCAGCAAGATGGAAAAACTGTCCTTACTCCTTTGCAAACAGAAAAGTGGTTTCAGGAAATGCAATTTTGAATTCTCTGCCTGCTGTCAGGAAAATCTATCTGTGGTTTTCTCTTGTGTTGGTCCCAGAACTGATTGAAATGCATGCATTTGTCAGTGCATTGATATTTAATTTCTTTAGAGTCTCCATATCTGAATTTGATATTTTGTATTAAAAAGGAATTACCCCCAACCCTTCATTATAATGAAAAACCAGAAACCAAGAGATGTCAGACACTGAGGTAACCATATTCTTTTATGACCCTGTCTTGCCCTTTATAAAAGCCAGCTTAAGTTGGTTAGAACTGCCTGTGATTGCTCATCTTTTCTAGTCATTACTTCCTGCATACACATAGCAGAAGAAAAGTCTTGTGCCAAAGAAGATTAATGAAAATCTACATTACACTTCATTCAAAGCATCTGCCTGCTTTGGAAGTCATGCACTGGCACACATACTAATTAGAGCAGAACAAAATGTGCCTTTTTAAAATTCTTTTGGGGAAGAAATTGAAAACCGAGAAGCTATTTTCTTCCTAATTTTTTTAAACGGTCACACCAGCTGTGCAAATTAAATATCTCATATGCAATGTGCATTTTGTAACTGAGACTGCTGCAGGGGTTAAAATAATAATTCTGCTTTCTCAGAAAAAGCACAACATAACAATCACCCTTGAAGAGGGAGAAATCTGCTTTCCTACAAACGAAAAAGTCAAAATGATCACTAAAAATATATTTGCACCCTGAAAGAATGCCCTGATGCTCTGTACACAGTGCTGTGTACTGGCTGCTGACTAAAGGGGAAAACAGATGGTGTATGGTGACTAATTTTTACAGTGGGAATAAAGCACAGGTAATAGCATGCCTGTTAGCAGAGAGAACCGCTGAGGAATTTCCTGGAACTGTGGAATAAAGTGTGCAGTAACACATGCTCATGCTGAAGAGGTTTTCCTGCCTCGTGGCCCTGAAGGTATGGGCGAGGAGGAAAATCGATCTGTGAGAAAGTGAAGTTGTTCTAGAAGGGCAGGTGTTGCACTGGGACAAACATTCCTTGTCTCTTTGTGTGCCTGTTGGCTGCATGTTTTTCTCAGTGGCGGGCTGAATCCAGCATATCCAGCACATTCCTGGGCATGGCCTTGCCCTTGGCCCTGAAAAACCCCCAGGTTCTGCTACAGGGACCAGGACCCAGGAGGTGCCCATGAGTTGTTGCCATGGAGCATCACAGTCCCCAAGGGGAAGTCAGAAGTGTTCTTGGAATTTAGGAGATCACCCAGTTGTGCTATCAGTTACGAGTCATCAAGGAAAGGATTTCACATGATAGAGAAGAAGGGGTGATTCTAGGCAGACAGTTCAACATTCAGGAAAAGATTTCGGAAATAACTACCAAATGTATATATAAAAAAAACCCAAAAAGAACAAACAACCATCACCAACAACGAAACCACAAAAAAACCCATCAAAACCCCACCAAACCAACAAAAAAGTAACATAAATGCATTTCCAGGTATCTACTTCCAGAAGATGGATGTGCTTGGAAGAAAGAAAACTTTACACATCTCTTCATCTAGCTTGCTATATGACAGAACAACATCCTTCAGTCTATCAAGTCTTTGCCATCAAAAGGCTATGAAATTCGAAGAAATGTGTTCTTTATACATTATTCAGTGTAGCTTTCCAGTTGCATACTTTGTAAATAGTATTTTTAGGGGCTTCAAAATGATGAGAAGACAGGGGCTGGCCAGTTTTCATTAGATTACCTTACAATTTTCAGCAGAACACAAAATAATTCTCTAGTGCTATAGAAAATGGGATAGTGCATGAGGAACACAATCACCCACTTTTCCTAAATGGGCTACAGAAAAAGACCCGTCTGTCAGTGAAATGTAGTTCAAGTGAAAAATCAGAGTACATTAGTTATGTGGCTCCAATTTTGTCTGAAAATTCCCTTCCCACACTCTCTCAGTATTAGTGCTTTGGTGACAAGCAAAGAATGTAACTCTGTTTTGAGCTTTTTATCTGATGATAAGTCTCTCTTCTCACTGCTCCCTAACTTGTCACCACTGTGGTGAGATCAATTGCATCTTAAGTGCTTCAAGTCATAAGATATTTAGCATATATTCATTAAAATTCTGTATTTTCCTCCATTAATATTTTTAAAGTAACTCCCTGTGGTTTTGGGTTCCCCTTGGTGTTAAAGCTAATTTTCAAGGACTTGTTTGAATAAATTGTTAAGAATATTTGCTTAACATTAATTTCTTTTGTCGAGGGGAGATCATCACTTTTCTTCAATTCTATTGAACTTGAGTACTCAAGGAGACATCCAGCAGACAGTGTTACACTTCAGTAAACTGGCCTGCAAGATTTTACATTGAAAAACTGGGAGTGATTCCACCTCAAAAATTCATGACATAGATATATGTCTTCAGCTTAGAAAACCTGGACCCAGAAAATAAAAACCTGAGAGCTTGGATTGTCCATCTTAGTGAAGTCAAGTCAGAGGAACGTTGATATTGACAGCCATGAAGGAACTGTAGGGAAAAGGAGTAGATGCCAGGGAATGTCAGAAAGTATTGGAGGCAGAACAGATCTCAGCACTGGCTCGAGTGCTGATACACAGCCACTAATGCCCCAAGTACATTAATCTTTTAATGATTAGAAGACTTTGGCTTTGCAAATAGATTTATAATGGCAGTAGCAAGAGGAAGCTGCCCTGGCAGATGTCAGACTGGCTGGTGGTGAATGGACACTTGGGGTGTTAGGGCATTTCTCCTGCAGGTGCAGGCAGCCTAGGCTGAGACCCAGCAGCCCTGTTCAGTCCTGAGTTTCCAGAAGCGTTGGATCTCTTGTAACTGTCAAAATCAAAGCTTTGTGCTGGGGGAGGCAGGTCCTGAATTTTGGTAATGTGGTATTTACAGAGTTTGAGCTCTGTCACAAACTGTCTGCTGTCTTGTAGAATAAAAGGGGAAAGAAGGAAAAAAAAAGATTTGTTTTTTAATAACTGCCAACGCAAGAATTTTAAAATGATGCTAAAATAATTTATAGCTTCCTGCATCGTATTGTCATTTCCTCAGCTGCCATTTCCCTCCAATACAAATAAGCTGTTCCAGTAACCCTGCTGGTAACCAGCACTATGATGATACGTGATCAAAATATGTTTAAGTCTAAGAAGAGAAACACCTGACTGACACATGTTCAGGTGTAAATTCAGTGTTTCTTTTAATGGTGCTCAAGCTTTGGAAGAAAGAAGCTGCTCTGAAGGGGAGGCTTGACAACAGCACCTTTAACTGCTGTATTGTTTGCTGTATGGGCTTGCAGGCAGCCATTCTTTCAGGATGAAAAATTATATTTTATTGTGTTTAGAGACACTTTTAAGGTTCTTTAGGGTGTGGCATAGAATTGCCTCCCCCTCTTTTCCCCCAAATATTGTCATGTCATGAGACACAATGAAGTTTATGAATAAACAAGTACAGCATCAAAATGAAAACCAGCTCATAGTCCGAAGAGATGGAACAAGGCAGGAGTTTCTTGCTCAGGGTCAGTCAAGAGGTGTGTGGATGTTAGCAGGGGCTGCTTTATCACTGTGATCCACTTATAATGAGAAAGAGTGAAGAAATTCTGGGAATGGGCTGACAAAGAGTCTTCCTTCAGAACTGGAAAGCAGCATCCTATCTCAGCAGGTACACCCTCAGAGAGAGAGTAGCAGGGCTTTGAACACTGATATTATCTTCTATATTAAACTCACACACTACAGTGGGGAAAGGAACACAAGGAATACCACAAAAGTGCCTGATAGTAAGAGAGCAGAGAAAGCATTTAGTGGAACTAAGGCTGGCATGGACTGTAGATAATGCTAATAACGTGTATTAGGTTGCGCTCTTATCTCTGTCCTCTTTTTACTTTGATTGTTACAAACAAATTCCTAAAATTCTTATTACTCCATTGTCTCTTACACTGACTCTGTTATTAAGATGATCTCATGCACTATTTATTCTTCCTCATGTATTGAGATGGTTTGTTATGCTGTTGTATTCCAATTTCGAGATGCTGGAGATACAAAAAAAAATAATTCCTTTTTAAAAGGTGGGGAGGTTTTTTGTTGTGTTTCTGTTGTTGTTTATGTATTTATTTGTTATTTACTTTTCTCTTTAACTTCCTTGTGGTTCTGGGAATGGGAGCAGGGAGATGCCGAGTCCCAGGTGCTACGGGACATATTTCGCAATTCATATTTTAACTTGCATATCAAAAAACCTTGGGGCAACTGAGGTTTGGACCCTAAGGATTCCTTAGCATTGCCCAGGATGAGCCACACACTCGATTTCAGAACAGAATGAAGGGGCTGCAACGGCTCAGAAACAAATATGTTGGCTCAAACCTGCTCCAATGTGTCTGGAAAAGACAGACTGGAATTAGACAGATCTGAAGAACTTAGGCCTGTAAACCTGCAGGAGGCTGCTTAGGATAACAAGTAAATCCAGATTTAAATATTTAAACTGCTAAGTATCAGAAAATGAATGCGAAAATTTGAAGCCCTGTGAATCTGTTTGTCAGCCTGTGTGTAAGGTGAGGTCGGGTGGGTGGTACCATCTCATTTACTCTGCACTTTAGCTGCAGTATTTCGCTACTGTCAAAATCCATTGCTGAACTTTTGTGAAGTGTTTATTTACTTGTTTCATTTACTGAAGCAAATTCATATAAAACAGCTCTCCTTGCTAGAAAGACAAACTGAGACAAGGGTGCTCTCAGTTTCTGCATATTTAAGAAATGCTCAAAAAAGGATAGTCTGAAGGATTTATTGAAAGATATGGTTTTATCTGTGAAATAACAGGAATATGCCAAACTTGCTTGCTTAGGAAGGGCTGGGAACATAACTGTGGAAGTATTACCATAGACGTGTCTCTGTGTTTCATATATAAATTGTATTTGGAGACAAGCTCTGATAGAGCTCTTCACTGCAAACACCATGTTTGGAGGAATCACTGTATTTTCTGGTGTCCTTTTTTGCATGCTGTGGACTTAAAAAAAATGAGCTGATCTGGCTTTGGCTAAGAGCAGAAGAGTGGTCAGAAACATAATTCTACTCCAGAAATGGACAGTGCCCTTCAGCTTCAAGTTTGGCCTCAGATTCTCACATTTCCTAGTGTGTAGTGTGGAAGTGGGCAGTGAGGGCTTACTCTATTATTTATTGGTTAGTTCTTGGTTTTTTTTGTTTTGTTTTGTGTTTAACAATGGCCTTAATGCTACTGTAATGCTTAAAACAGAGAGAATTTCTCACCTCATAGTGCAGTCAAATAAATGCAATGACTGGGAAAGCCTAGTCCCTTCTGATTTAATAAAATGATGCTGTATCTGGAACAAGGTAAAATTACTTCCTATTTATCCACACCCCTGCTGAGACTAAAATTAACCTAAAGAGGTGCTTAATGGCACCCACTAAGCCATCATATTAATTAAACAGCTTTATAACATTTACCTTCCGGGAAAGCACCTTTTCTTTTATTTTCATTATTTCTTTTATTTGACACTGTAGAAATCATACGTTCTAATAACTCTTATGTCACCAGTGACTTCCAGTATTTTTCTGGGAAGCAGCTCCCACACTGTTCTTGGCTATATATATATGTATATATATCTTTTCATGAAAGTGGTGCTGGCAAAACATCCCCTGCCATCACAGGCACTGACAGCTGAGGCAGCCTGGAAATGCCAGTTAATTTGGCCATTACGAATTTTATACTAGATTTGTCTCTTTTTTAAGGGGAATTGCAGGGATACAGTGGAAGAGGAGAAAAGGCTGGCTGATGGAGAACACGACAAGGGTCTGCTCATGATAATTCAAGCATGGAAAAACAAAACAAAACATAGTGATAAAATATATTGGTGGTGATTGGTGGCATTTAGTATTAATTCTATGCTTATATTTCAGTTTCTTTCAGTGTGACATTGTCTGAAGCTTTCACAGATACCAAGGAGTACAGTCTTCCTGGAGCCTGAGGGGCAGGGAGGCACCAGAGGATTAGGGAATAATAACCAGGTCTCCTGCTTCATAGTCCCGTATTTACATTAACATTTTTCTTCTTCTTCTTTTTGTATGTCATAGTGACACTGGTGCTGCTGTAAATGCATGAGAAAAAATGAGATTTGTGACAGGAAAGTAAAGCTCAGCAGAGGATTGTACCAACATAGATAGGATGGATAAGGACCTGCACAGGTACAGAAACATTTTCAGGTTCCCCCTTTTAAGTGTCAGATTTTAAATGGAACAGGCAAAACCTGGTTGTGTAAAGGTTTCAATTCACTTTCTTGCTCTTTATATATAGACTTGAAAATTGCTGGTTTTCTTCCTGGGTAAAGATGATATACATACTCGTGTTTCCAGACTCCTTGTAGTATGAATCCCTTTGTGTTTCCTTTGAGCCATTTCAGCAATGCTCGTGGCTGTGGATGTGCCTTTGACAGAAGCCTGAGGGGTGCACATACCTTTTCCATGCTTGGCCACATCATCTTTCCTTATCTTTTTGTCCTTTTTTTTTTTTTTTTTTAAATTTGTTGTTTACAACTCGCCCATTATTTATTACACTCAGTTCTTAAATCTATCAGAATTTTATTTGAAAGTCTAATTTGCCTAAAGGCTGGACCTTATGCATTTATTCCCTCATCCAGTGCAAAGGCAGTGTACTCCATCAAAGGGTGCTGTCAGACTGGATTCAGGAAAGATTCCAGGTCAGCTTCAGAAACCCAGGGCTGGGCAGTGAGAAGGACCTGGCTGTCCATCCAGCTGGGCTCACTTGTCCACAAAGGGGCAATTCTCAGTGAGTATATGATTGCAAGAGGAAAACTTTATTCAAAGCAGTAGTCCTCAGGTGCTTGCTAGTGCCAGCACAAGGAGTCTTTTTCGGAAACAATGCTATGCATTCCTAGAGGTAGCACAACCATCTGTGTATTCTTGGAATTCGGTCCCTGGAGCATGGCTGAAGCCTTCTGCATAAAGGAAATAACAAGTCTGATTTAGGAGAAGAACCAGAAAAAACATCTATTACTGATAAGAAGTTATTGCAAGCAAAGCCCGGGATCCCATGCCAGTTGGCACGCTGAATTATCGACCAGATTTTCATCGAAAGGATTTGGATCATTTTGAAAAGTGATGCAGGAACATGTACTTGAGATATCTAATGATCTAAAGCTTTGTATTAAATAACTACTCAGCTGCAGTTACTGAGTCAGTCCTGCCCACCTTAAACTCCTTTCCCTAGCCTGGAGCATTGCAAACTCGGTGGAAAATACCACCTTTCTCTGTGTACATTAAAAAAAAAATTATTAGCTTTTTAGAAATGATGAACAGTTGAATTCACAGTAATTGTCTGTTACATCATAACTTGCATTTACAGATTCCCACTGTGGTACAAAAGCTGAAGGTATTTTTCCTTCAGCTGGTTAATGTATTCAGAGTCTTTTAACTATGGCTGGAAGTGATGAAAACATGTCATTTTTCTGACATGTATTCTCAACCAGGAACTCTTTACTTGTCTTTTGCAAGTACAATAGACTGTCTATAATAATATCTTAGCTCTAGCTGTGGTATTTTTGAAGCAGATGCTCATGTTAGTCATCAACTCTTGCACATATTAGCATGCCTCAGATACACCAATATCTCATTGAAGGCAGTGGGGGTTTTCACTGCACAGGTACATTCTGACATGAATTGGGGCTGCATTATCCAGCCCGTCGTGTCGAGGTATGTGACCAAGGCAGAATGTGAAATACTCCCAGAGAATGGAGCAAAAGGAATTTGCAAAATTTATCTAAAGCATATTTGTTGGTGGCAATCATGGTGCATTTGGGAATGGCTTCCATATGAACTCTGCTTTCCCTGGGCTGTGAAATTTGTTCTGGGGAATTTACATATTTTTGCCTTTTTATTTTTTTCTTAATGGAAAGGAACAACAATAGAAAGACTTCTCAGATATTGCCATTTTGTGTATGGTTTCAAACCCTTACATTACAATTTTACAGCTTTTCATAAGGTCAGCTGGAGCACTTGCATATTTTAGAAACTATGACCCGTTTGGAGCACTGTATTGGCACTGAGAATGAGCAAAACATAAAGACAAACAGCAACTGAGGAATGGGTATGTACAGTAGCATATAAAATGCTCAATGCACAGAAGAAAAACATTTTTGTAATACCATGTCTCCTTGCTTTTAGGTTTGACAGCCCACACTTGTGCTCTGGTGGGCTGCCCCATCCTTAACAGATTCTGCTGGATTCCAGCTGCCCTGTGACCTTGTTCTTCCAACACCGCCCAGCAGCATCTTCAGAGCTGAGCTCCCTGGCTGCCTGTGCCACGGCAGCACAATCCTTCATGCAGACCTGAAGCACAGTTCCTGTGTGCCCATTTGAAATGCTCTGGGTAGGTGAATACTGAGACGGTGTTGGTGAAATGCTGGGAATTGCCTAAAAAGAAAGGATATTGCTGCAGCGGAGACAATAGCTTTTGAAGCATTTTTCTGGCCCACACAGCTTCAGGTCAGTTTTGGTTATGGGTGGTAAAAGCTTAGCCTGTGTGTTTTCAATTATTTGCTGGAAGTAGTTCTGCACATGACATCCGTGGAAGGGAATTAGTTGGTTGCTGGATGGTAAAATGATTATTTCAGGTATTGTCACTTTATCTTTCTCCTGTGAGCACGGATTTACATATCTTCAGAAAGAGCACTGGAGAATTATGATTTCTAGAAACGTTCGCCTTCTAGCTGAAGCCGCAGTGAAATGATTAAATTCATCTCAAAATAGGGTTTTTCAGAAAGTAAGCTGACAGAATGGAGAGGGTTCACTACAGGGCTACGAAAATGATTCAAGGTTTGGAAAACCTGCCACGTATTTAGAGGCTTAATTAGCTCACTCTTCTTTAAAAGAAAATTACCATGTGATATGATCAGCCTACAAATACTTATTTTGTCATTCCTAGTGACAGCTCCTCTCTCTTTCTCACAAAAGCACAACAATATCAAGCCAAAGTACTCACTGCTTGAAAATACGAAACAATATTTCTAATTAGATAGATAAATAGATAACTGTCCAAAAGCAGAATGGATACTTGAAATCTTTAATTCGAGACCACAGACTTCCTAGAAGGATGAACTTAGCTCGAACACAGCCTGATGAGGGCTAAAGGACACTCACCACCAAGGATATCCAAAAGATCAGTCTGAAGGAGGAGGTGAGATGACAACAATTACTTCTGCCCTTGTAATCTGTGGCTGTGTATAAGGGAGATGGATAGGCAGTAGAGAACAGAGCTTATTTGGAATAGACACTATTTTACAGCCTACTAAAGGCTTCAAGGCCAAAGTGAATACCATAATTATGGCAATTAAGGTAGAGCTGGCTATCTTTCCAGGTTAGGCTTTTGAGTTAATCGTGCAAAGGTCGTTACTAATGCCACTCAAACACAGCAGACATGTAAAGCCACCTCTAAACCACCTCTGATAAAAATGGGTTGCAAATCTTATCTTTCTCCCTAGTCAATTAAAAAGGTGTTCTATATATTTTTTTTTTTGTAAGCTGTACAGTTGTTTCCATTTATTCAAAAGAAAGATTGCTTTAGAATATAAGGCCTGTTGCTACAGACCTAAAATATTTTACTGGAATTTCAGGCGTACAAATAGAATTTACTTGAAATTGTGTCAGTTAAGAAAATATAGTATTGCTAAGTTTGTTTAACTTTTCCTTCAGACGAGTAAATAAACACTGAAGCGAGATAAATAGATACTGCCTGGGTAGGCAGACAAACAGAGAGAAATAGAATAATCTTGGAAGTCTGTTGCATAGAATGGGTAGATTGAATATGAAGTATAGCATAAAATGTGATTGTTTAAAATGGAAGCCAATTATGCCTCTGTTTTGAAATACAAATCTTGCAAACTTACTCATAAATTTGCTACCACTATTCCATGCAGCTTGAAAAATTCTTGATGAAAAGAAGTATTTTTTTTATCCGTTGTAGAGAAGCTGTTTCTATTCAGATGCACAGCAAAAGTTCTAATTATTAAACCTTTCCTCTCTTAGACTGTGCTCCCATTACATAACATTCTGTCCCTTGATGGCCTTTTTCCTTCATGTTTTCTCCATAATTAGGAAGAAGGCACTGTTTGAGTCTGTGCTGCCAGAGCAGGACCTGCCTTGTCAGGGGTTGAGTCTTTTGCAGAGGATGAGTCTCTGCTGTGCCTCTGCAAGGAACTTGCTGCCAATTATTTCCGAGGAAGAGCCATCTCACAGTAAACATCTCTCTCTTAATGGTGACAGACTTAGTTAGGAGAGTGAAAGAATAAATCTTATAGAAACAGGGAACTGACCGAGTTATTGAAGGAGAAATCACTCCTGCCAGGTGCTAAGAACTCCGGTGACAACACAAAAATCTCCAAGCTCTGGAATAAAAGTATTTTGCATTTTTAGAGCATTTCATGTCTTCAAGATGCAGAACAGCTGTTTCTTAATTCTTCTAATGGTTCTGTGAAGCAGGTCAGCATTATCTCAGCTGTACAGATGGGCAAGGAGTACAGAGAGGTTGAATGATTTGTCTCGGTCCAGGGTATGAATCACTGTCAGAACCAGGAATAGGATTCAGCAGTGCTTGGGAGTACATGCACTTGCTGAAACCACTCAACCACACTGTACCCATCATAAGAAATGGAAATTAATTTTTAATATTCCTGTTTCTAAAGTGAGATTTTGGATTTCAGAAAAATTAAATATTTATTTCATTATGTATGACTTCATAAGCCTATAATTTATACCAGGATGGATTTATTGGCTTTATTTCCCCATGATAATTAGATAGTCCTTGTTGATCTAATGGGTTTGTGATTTTTAGTGATATATCCGTCTGCCCAAAGAGGCATTACTTGCCTCTTAGGTACTTAGGAACAGACTTAAATGGTATGCACATAAAAATCTTAGGGAGATACAATATTAAAATGAAGGGGTTTTCCTTCTCCTAAATGCAGGTTAAATATACTAAATTAATTTGCAACTACTATTTAGTTTTCTAAGCAAATTTAATCCTCAGATATTTATTAGGCTGGCAGCATCTCAATCCTCTATGTACTCAAAATATTGAGTATTTAAACTGCTGATATGTTGCAATGATACCAGCAGATTGCAAAGAGTTTGCAAACATTAATTAGTTTGCCTTTAGCAGGAAAAAACTCCACCCAGTGCCTCTGGCTGGCTGGTGATTCAGTACTGTGTGCAGGACAGTGACTGACACTGGGAGAGAGAACATTCCAGACTGAGACAACTGCAAAGGAGAGGTTTTCCCTTAATCCCAGCAATCTCCTTTTGCTTCAGAACCTCCTGAATTACTTCACCGCTGTTACTATGTTACAGAAGCCTCTGCAGCAGTGGTATCACCATACACCTTGAATCTAAAATTCTAGTCCTTTTGCCTGGTCAGCCTCAAAATTAATTTCTTTCCAACACTCCTCTTTTTATTTTTTTTTTTTTTAAATCAAAAACACCCTTCCCCAGAGCCACAGGGCTCCTACTTTCTCTGTGCAGAAATTAGTCTCAATCTCCTTGCCCAACAAGTCAAAGACTTCTCCTCTTTCACAGGCCAGTCTTGAATCTTTAACAATTTTTTCCTGGATGAAAAGCAGACTAAACTGCATCTTCTTTTGTATAACTGGATTTATAAGAAACTGTGAAAACTGTGGCACTGAACACAGAAAACCTAAAGAGTATCCTGACCTTTTCCACAAATGAACCTTGCATTTTCAGTTAAAATGTAAAAAAAGACTAAGCATTATCATATTTTTCATTCCTGCATTATTATGCTCATGATAAATTTGGGGAATCCTGCGGGTGTATTCAGCCAGA
Organism: Rhagologus leucostigma; assembly: GCA_013397725.1. Lineage (NCBI taxonomy): Eukaryota > Metazoa > Chordata > Aves > Passeriformes > Rhagologus > Rhagologus leucostigma. Next base: position 420,022 of record VZTD01005736.1, read on the forward strand.
AAGTCAAAAGGAGGGCCTTGCCGAGTATTTTTGAATAAATGTGTCCTTTAAAGGTTAACCATGAAGGAAAGGATGTAACATTTTTGTTCAATTACACTAATGTTTTAAAGGCAGCATTACCATCAAGCCAAATAACATCTTAGGAAAAGACGAGGATTGAGAGATGCTCATTGAAAGAGTGACCCAGAGGAATCTCTTATATGAATATAGGAAAAAAAGACAACAGCAGAAAGAGTGAATGGACTAAATTGTGAATGGATATATTGGTTGTGATCCTGTTTTTGCTTATTCTTTCTTTTTCAGCCCCAAATTAGACTTCATCCATCTGGGTGCACACGCCCTGCTCGCCAAATTTCTGCTTAGCCTTGCACGGATCAGAACTAATTACCCAAGCAAGAGATTCTCATCTGTTCCCCTCCCTTGACCTCCCGGCGATGCTCTGTTCCTCTCCAGACACCCTGTGCTCACACAAGAGCCAGAATTCGGCCAGCGTGCCGGCAAGGAGAGAAGGATTTAAAAGGGAGAGAAGAAATGCAGATGGCTGAGAACCACCTGTCAAGGATTCCCAGGGTGCAGACAGATTAGTGATGCTATTTGTGGTTGCAGTGGATGCAACAATCTCTTCCCCACAGCACTTGATGGGGACAAGTTGCTGCTCCAGGGTGACTGGTGAGAAAGGTGGTTCCCTTTTTCCTTCACCTACTCCCTGGCACGTGGGGGAGACACATTTAAAGCCAAAACAGAGAAATCAAGCTGTTTATGAGAGTCAGTATTTACTTCACTTCACAGGAACTTTCTCTTATAATATGTTAGATATAATTCTTTCCTTTGTCTTGTACTGTGTATAAAGGGTCATCCTATTGTGGCTGGCTTGACAGCCATATCTTTCTTGTTTATAATACAGTTTGACTGACAATAAGTCAGGGAACAGTGATTTGAACTCCTCATTGTGACTGGCCTGACAATAATCTCTTTCTCATTTATAGTGCCATTTGATTGACAGTAAGTCAGGGGATTGGCAGCTGGTTAGGGTTTTTTTTTTCCTGAATGTATATTTCTAGCTAAGACAAGACATCTATTCCTAAATAGTTTGACAGATAATTTGTACAAAATTCTAGAAGGGTGATATTCCTCAGCATTCTTATTAAAATAATATTGTTCTTTGGCTTTGTGTCAATTTCACTTTTAAGATGATGGTTTGCCTTCTTTCTCCTGTGCCAGCTGTGTCTCTATTTTTCATCACCATTATTAAAGCCTTATAGAATTGCAGTTTGTATGTTAGTAACCGTTACATGCGTTCTTGATAATTTTTCTTCTTAACAAGTATGAGAAAAGCTATTATCTGCTTTGCAAAATCAATGTAGATGTGCTATAATTGGGAGGTTTGGGGAACCCTTTTCAGTGGTTCTGCTTGTGCATTGTTAATTGTAGTCAGTCACTTCCAGGATATTTTCTTTATTTTTATGGAGAAAGCATTCTGGCACTCACTGTGCTGTTGATAATAATCATCTCTAAAGAAATACACTTTCTCTGACACTTGGCACAACACTGCCTTCCACCAGTGAGTCTCAAAGCCAAAACCAGCACAGTTTGTGGTGATGTAATAACAAAGGGGTAGTTTGCAGTGACCTTCTTCAAAATTTGGCCAGGAATCAATGCCAAAATGGCCCATGAAATATACCCTGGGCAGTAGAATAACAACCTGTCAGGCTGCCTAATGCATCCGTGCCTTCCCTGCAATGTCCAAAGGCAGAGGAAAGTGAGAGCATGGAAAACAGATATCTTACAGAGCATTTTTATTTAGAAAACAAAGAAAAGCCCGAAACCCACAAACACGTATTTGCATATTACTGCTGCTGTGCAGTTTCAGTCTGATCATCAGGGTCTCTCAATTGGATATCCTTCATGAGTGCAGCCACTGTGGAGGCGGGTTGAAGGGCAAGGGAGAAGGGTTCATGGGCAGGAAATCAATAATGGTGCAATCCCCAGGATGAGGCAGCAGATTCTGCAGCCACTTGCAAGTCCATTATTCACCTCGGTTCCAGTGTACATGTTTATAAAGAGCATATTTTTAATACCCCTACAACCCCACCAAGATGGATTTAGTACAGCTACAGAGAAGGAATAGTTTATTTTTTTTGCAGAGCACCCATGAATTTTTTAACTGGAGGGATATGATCTCTGCATAGTTTAAATGTCCCACTTTCACACACAAATATTTTGTGTACAAATACTGCGAAGATTTTCTCTAGTCACTGGGTAAATATTCTGTTCAGAAATAGTTTCAAAATTCTTCATAAGGAGTCCAGTCAGCTACATCATTTAAATATGCTTGAGGGACTGAAGACTGAACAAGCAAAAGCATAAATTGCACTTGAGCTACTGAAGAACAAAAAGCAGAACAGGTATGTTTGTGTCTATGCTTGTTACTAAAGGATGAAAGTGTGAAGAAAAACTTTAAATTGGTACTGGAAATACATTAGATTTTAGAATTCTGATGCAAAAATATTCAGTAGAACAAGAAGCCTAAAATGAGAGCTAAAGGCACTAGGCCAGAGGATTGAAATGTAAAGTTTGTTCACAGTGGAGAGAAAAATATTTATTCCTTGTTTTTCTATTCCAAATAAATTTCTTTCTCATGCTGTAATCTCATGCTGCTGTTTATCTCAACCTGTGACTTTGCTTATTCCCTCTTCTCTTCTAAAAAACATGGATCTGGTGGTGCATTTAATCAGCCTCTTTCCTAGATGATGCCAAATAGGGAGCATATTCCCATGAAACACTTGAGCTGGTGAATTCCCCCAGTTAAATACCACCATTTTAAACAGGGAAGATTAACACAATTAAAAAAAAAAATCAAAGGGAACAGAATTATATTTTAAAGCTACTCCAGGCTATGGTAACACAGCGCTGAGCTCTGTGCTCACACAGAGAGCTGCTGGCCTCAGGCAGGCTAAATAAAACGTGTTCTACATCTGGATCAGAGTTAGAAAAATCTTAATACTGCTATCATTGCTTGGGTTTTTTTCCCTGAACAAATGGTGAGGAATATAGCAGCAGCTATTGCTGTAGTGTGGCTTTCATAAAACAGAACGGCTGCGTTTTCTCACTCCTCTTCACTTTTGTCACTATTTGGCAATCAGATAGGGATATTCACTCTAATTTTTATTTTTCGATTAGCTGCTGGTGGGCTGTTTGGGGCACATTAGGGCCAGCTGTGGGGTAGAAGCAGACACAGTTATTCACCTTTCCAGATCCATTTAAAGTGGTTCCTACTCCACAAGTAGGAGCTGAAACAGCTGTTTCTGTGAGGTGGAAAACAGAGGCATCTATGAACTCTCTGTCTTTTTTTCTGTCTAGAGGTGCCCCAAGCTATGCTTTCAGTAGCAGTTAAATTTAAAAAGTCTTGTTAATTATGGATACCCCATTAAAAAGTGGAAAAATAGACCATTTTGTCCTCCAGTGAACTATAATGGAAGACTGTAGTGCAGGAAAGAAAGATACAGGACCAAAACTGGAATCCCTTAATTTCTGAATGATGAACTCTTTCCCAGGTGACTATATGAAAAGGGAAAAGGAAAATACCAGCTGTGGACAGACAGCAGAAGAAGACCACGGAACCCCAGCTTCCCTGTTCTGTGGGCTATTCCTAGGGAATACAGCTTAAAGTAAACACGCAAAGACTTCAGCAAAATATGTTATATTTTTGTCTTCTCTCTAGGAAACTGCCAAACAGCTTCCTCTGATTTATCACAGTTATTAACATTCAGACATTAAAGAGCATCACAGGTAACAGTTATTCTTGTTTTTTCACAATACTTCCAATTATCATGTCTAAGTTACATGTTCATAGTTTTAAATGACAAGGAAATTCTTATCTGTGTGAAAACCTTTTTCCTCATCCTTGTGTTACCTCAAATACAGATTCTTGCCTGCTTGTGTTTTATCTCATATTATACAGCCCAGACAGTACAATACTTGGAAGACAGGTTTTTGGTTTTTTTTTAAATTGGCCACTACTATTTTTTGTATTAATATTTCACTTCTAAGGAGGAAAAGAATGCAGTTAGGTAGAAGAGACAATTTTCACTCTTTCCACCACTACAGGTAAAACATACTTACGGTACATGATTGAGAGAATTGACTTTCAGCTCTGATAGGTTATAAATAGAAGGCATTGTCATTGTCTAGCAGTTCTCCTGCAAAGGAGAGCTAACCGGGTAGATTAATAAAATATCGGCATTAAAAAACCATTTTCAGTTAAATTTTAAAGTAGCTGATGAAATATTTCTATAGCAGCCCTGTCAGCTCACACTCCAAGTTGTAACCTCTCCTGCTTGGTTTTTTTGTGTTTGGTTGGTTTGGGTTTTTTTACAGTGAAAAACCCTACCCCAAAATCAAAATACCTAAGCTTGGGGAGAGTGTGAGAGTGTCCCATGCTCAGAGTTCTAGATTCACAAAATGGTGTAGGTTGGAAGAGACCTTTATAGAGACCCCATCAGACTCCAGATGGTTCTTGGGGTTCAGTTCAGATAGGGTGTGGGGGCAGCCAGAGAGATAGATGGGCCTGGGAGATGGTTTGTCCAAACTGGCCCAGGTCTGTGGCTCTGTTGTGGCTGCTGCACTGCCCTTCTGTGCAGAAAGAGGTGAGCAGAATGTAAAATGGTCTGCGAGTTTGTTAATACCCTTTATTAAAGGCATTGGCATTGGCTTTGTTTTATGTAAAGTACAGTGTGTGCCATATAAGGTCTGGTATTTCAGGGACAGATAATTTAAAATCTAATAGTAATTTACCACTCTAACATCAGCCAAAACATCTCTGTTTGGATTTTAATTCTTTTCCCGCTAAGGGATGACAGCAATGAAGATTAAAGCTTTTTTTACTTCTCTTTATGATCTCAGCAAAGTGCAGATTTGAAACACAGAAAAAGGTTGACCTTCATATTAACCTGAATTTCTTTTCCTGTTTCTTCTTGAACATATTTTATTCTCTTTATGCACAGTGGGGCTCTTTTTTCATGTGCTCTGCTGTTGAACAAAATGCCAAAAAGATGGAGTGTGCACTTTTACATCAAAGAAATGATGAGACCCTGAAAACTCATTTCCCTTGTGACTTCTTAAATTGTTACTAAGGAATTGAATGTGTCTGTTTGAAACAATGTGTCCCTTTAAATTCTGTTTTCTTATTTGTCTTAAAACAGAAAATCACCATTTCATTTAGAGCATGATCCAAAGGCCACTGAAGTCAAGAAAAGATTCTTAGTTACTGCAGTGAGTGGTAGGTCAGATTTTTCAAGTATTTCACTATGTAAAACCCAGAACAGACAGTTTTACAAAGAATTGGTTATCTAGAGGGGGAAAAATTGCCCGGTGTATTTTGTTTATTCAGCTAGTTAAAAATACTACCTTCAGATGGGGAAGAACTAAGTGAATTCCCTTCTTACTGCACAGAATGGATTTGACAAGGACAAGAGAGGTCAAGCTGTAGTTAAATTCAGGGAGCCAAACCAGGGAAAATATTGATTTACTTCAGTTTTTCTCGTACATAAAGGTGATGTGAGGTAGAAGCAAACACGGTAACAAAATCCACAACATAAACTCCATTGGAGGAAAACCTTTTCCAGTGCTGCACTACAGTTTTGGATAATCCCTCACTGCTGGGATGAATGATTTGTTACTGCTACAGTCCAGGAAGTTGCTAGAAATGGTCTTGAATGGAGTAAAGGCATTGCAAAGCAATTAACTTCTGACTATTAATAAAGCTCCCACAGGATTCATTAATTTTAAAAGTAGACAAAGACTGCATTTAGTAGCTGTAGAACTGTGGCTATGCTGAAATATGGAAAAATGCCATGCCATGTCCATGCTGTTGTAAATATTCCTTATCAGTTCCCCAAAAAAGGCTGTGAATTTCTAATTTAGAAAAGCATTTAAGCATTTGATGAAATTTCTTTCATTTTGACTGGATATAAACTAAACAAACAGCTAAGCCCTTTGCTTAATAAGGAGAAATTTGAATATCTGCTTATAGCCCAGGTTCAGATTTCATTGAAGTTTCCATTTCTCTGAATTGGAGCCATAATGCCCCAAATTGTCATGGTATTTTTTGGATCTAGAATCCAGAAAATTTCACTTTCCTCCCAGACACAAAGCAGCCTTCTTAAAGATACCCACAGTGCATATCCGTGTTCCTTTCCAAAGCTCCTGTCTTGTGCTCTCTTTAATTTACAGTTTATTTGTCACTCCCAAGGCATGTAGTAATTTAAGCAGGTGGTTTTACAGCTCCTCACAACAGTGCTTGCTTACTCTACCAGTTCAAAAGAAATCCAGGGCTGGAGAAAATCTAAACCTTCTCCATGCAGGTCTCTACCTCCAGAGGTGCTGAATGGCTGACACCCTCCCTCTTCACCTCTCCTGTACTCCTGTCACACTCACACCCAGTTTCTGGTTGGTCAGACTCCGTTTTATGCCTAGAAAGAGTCGGTCTCTGCTATGATCCCATGCTGGGATAGCACAACAATGGAAAAATATTGCTACCAGGAAAATATGTTTAACTGTTTTCAAAATGCTGGAGTGAGCCAAGAGTCTGTATCAAAGCCTTTGCAAAGGCTTCAAGCCAGTTTCTCAGATTCCATTGTTTATAATCTCACTTGGGTTATTTCCCAACAACTTGGAAAATGTGTGACTGTTTTTGTATCTGAAACGAGTTTGTCCAGTGCCAAAGTGAGAATATGGGATATTTACAAAACAGGGCTAGCCAGCATGACTGGCAGTCTTTAGGGCTGATTAACTGAGTCGTTCTAGCAATTCTGTTACTGAAGATATAGCAACTATATTCTGAATTACGTGGGGGGATTGATCTGGGTTGTGGTTTGTTGGGTTTATTTTGTTCTTTTTCTCGGTAAAATAGTTCTGAGCCAAGTGACTGAGCCAGGTTTTGTTTCACATTACTGGTTCTGAATCTGCTAATGCAGCAGATGCAGGAATACAGGTTCAGAGAATCACAAAGAGATAAGTGGGTAAATTTGCTCAATGCTGCTGATTGCCGAGCTCCTTGTGCTAAGCATTCATTATCTGGTAGGTAGACAGGAAAAGCCAAAATGTACAGGTAATTTGTTAAAAAGCCTTTCTTGTAAACTGCACTGAAAGTGGGTATTTTATACTATTACTTTAAAAGTCAGAATATCATAACTTTGGTTTCAAACCCAAAGAAAGCAGGTACCCATTTCCAAAAATATTACATACTAAAGCCTTGATTCCAGAGGATGCAAGGTCACCGGCTTCAGGGTTCTTGGAAGCAGAGGAAAAGCAGTTTGGAAGGGAAGAAAGAAACCTTCAGGAGATCCAATGTTCATTTTTAAGCCAGTAGGTTGCATTTAAAATCCCGCCTTGGTATTTTTCTTTTGCCATCAGAAACAAGTATATCTATAACAAGTTCATACCTTTCAGTCTAAGAAAAATTGACAGCCCTCACATGCTGAAAACCTTCTATGCCAACAGCTGAACTCTTCAGACTTCCAGGAGTAATTTCATTACAGGGGTTCTGCTGATATGCTTTTTTGTTTTAAAATAATGGTGGTTTCCACCTGACAAAACATTTGGCATTTTTTGTAATGTGTAATAAAATAACCACTGCCATTGGGTCTGCTACCCACTTTCCATCATCACTAATTTTTTGGAGTAAAATATTTCAGTAAATATGGAGTGGTGGTTATTTTTTTTCAGGCTAGAAGAATTACTTTAAAGAAAAGGGAAAAGATGAACTTCCTGCAGTGAGGCTGGTAAAAAATTGTTCTGCTATTTACAAAGTGCACCAATGCCTTTTGATTAAAACTAAAAGTGAAAAATCCGACTCTAGCTTGAGAGCCTTAGAGACAAAATTCCTTCAGTGAGACAGAGAATGAAAAGAGTCAGGTAGCACCTGTGAACTTCTGCAGAGTCTCAAAAATGTGCTGCTCTGGAAAAGCTGTTTCTAGGTAAGGGCATTTGTCTGCAAACTTTCCTTCCACCCAGCTACTTAACCTAGCTGTAGTCCTTTGCTTCCACCTGGTCTAGTGGAAGGTGTCCCTGCCCATGGAAGGGGGGTTGGAACTACATGATTTTTAAGGTCCTTCCCAGCCCTAACCATTCTAGGACTTTCTTTGGAACCTTCAGTAACATTTATTGCTTCCATATCTACTCAGCCATGCGGCTGAGAACAAGACCAATCCTTACTTTGCAGGATGGTAGATATTTATGTTCACTAAAAAGAAGAAATCTATAGAGCCTCTATGTCCTGAATATCTCCACAAGAGGAGTATTTTCAAGAACTTTCCAAGATAACATCCTAAAAAATGCAACATCAGAAAGAAGTGCAAAGCATTTGCATAGAAATGATGACAGTATTCCACGGTGGCCTAATTTTTGCCTATGTTTTAGGATGTTTATGAAAATTCCAGGGCTGATTACTATATTTATTCCATAAAAATAGTAGAAATGTACTGAGTCAGGGCATTAATCTCTTCAAGCAGTCATAAGAAAATATTTATCTCAGTTATCCAATGGTAAAAATTATATTGCTCAATTTCTTAATCTTTAGTGCATGTAATAACACAGAAGAAACACTTACAAAGTGTTTTCTGTCAAGGAAATTCCAGGCCATGGTAAAGAAGTGCACTTTAAAATAATGAAAAACATCATTTGGGGCTATTCACAGAAGAAATACTTAATGTTTGACTCTAAATCTGTTAGTTATGTTCTAGTAAATTATGCAGACATATAAAAAGGGAGCATGCTCAGCAACTGAGGAAGAAGTTGTTATGACACTTAGGACATGTTATAACTACAAAAGAATCTTTACCATGGTTGCATTTACTGGTGGAGAAATTACAAACAAAAAAAAAGAGAAAAAAAAAGATAAAGGGGAAAGGAAAGTTAAATAAAAAATTTAATTTTGCCTTAGAATCAATTCCCTTTCAGAACAAAGGAATAACTGTCAAAGTGGGTTTTGGAACAGAGTTGTGAGAGATGTTAGAGAGCAGTCAGAGGTCTAGCAAATATGATCTCTGAAGAAAGACTGTGTGAACTGGGACTCTTTTCGATTAAAAAAGAGAAAGCCAGGGCTGGGTGACCTCCCTTCCAGCTTTATATTTCTATGGAAATAAAAGGATCTGAAGGAGGGTCACTGCATCCAAAGACATAATCCTATCTTTCAGGAAATAAAAATTGCTTCTGTATAAAAGTTGAACTGTCACCTAACCTACAGACTTACATAAAGAAATAAGTGGAAATTAGTGTCCTCTTACACCCAGAACAAGCAGGAAAGCAACGTGCATGGGACTGCAAGATTTTGTTTATATGCAGGACAGTGGGGCGTTGATTAAATTCTGGCTAGAGTGATCTTTGTCTGTTGTTTTGTTGTTTTGTTAATATTTATTATAGACATATTTAGCTAACAGATCAGATGATACTTGGAACTTTGTGGTAATAAAACAGTAAATAAATAACTGGTTTTTAACTATTGGTGGTACATGTGTTTACAAATATCATCACAAAGAGCACCTGGACACCTCAGGAGGTCCTGACAACCCAACTTTCTAGCAAGACTGCTCATCAGTTATATACATGAAGTATATTCCATCTGGCCATATACTTTTCACTGGGATCATGAATGATGTTTTAATTTATGAAAAACCGTCTTTATAACAGGGAGAGGGCTCTTACAAACCATCAGATGAAAGGCAGAGGAAAGTGAGCTCATTCAAACCTGGTATAAACTAATTGGGGAATTCTCTGTTCACTGTTCTCCAGTCTGTGATAACATTCAGGGGTCCTTCTTTGTTTTTTGCTTTGCTTACAGGAATGCACAGAGGTGCCTTTTCTTTTTGGGTGGCAGGGGGTTTTCCATACATGATGTGAGAACAGGCAGCAGAAGAGGGGAAGGATGGATAGAGAAAACGGTGCATTGTAAAGGCTGTTGTAGGTTTTGAAATTAAATGCAGATAAATGGAATTCTCTGACTTGCCCATATAGAAAACCAGTGGTAGAATTGAGTTCTCAAATCTCTTGTCTGGTGTTTATTCTCTGCCATGGTTTCTCAAAATCAATCCTGTCTATCTTCCTTGACTGTGTATATATATTTAGATTTCTACTGTGGTTTCCTTCTGTCCAGTGCAATGGAGAGTTACCAGCATAGGAGATTTTAAATAGATGTTTTTTCAGATTGTGTTTGCTTCTAGCTTATTCTTTTTAATCCAGCAGGAACACTGAACATGTGAAATTGTTATTATTTTCAGTTTTTTAGATGAAGAAACACTCCAAATCTTACTGGTTCTGTTTCTGAGAGATTCTAGCAATGTGCTTCATCCTCTGGCCAGTTGCTGCAAAGAGTTGTATAAATCTGACACATTTGCTCTTGTAATTTTTTCCATTTTATTCTTGAGATTCTGCCTGGGAAGGAGTTGTTTTAAAAATTCATTATTATTTGATTGCAAGTTGGATGTCAGCCAACAAATTTTTTGAATTTGAAAGTAAATGCAGCCTCAGCTTCTTTGGAACTATAATGGAATGAAACCCTCCAAGCACTCATTAAAAGGGCTTCTGACATCTAGCAAAATTAGATGAGGTGTAAATCACTGAACTACCATATGTGGTTTGAAATGGAATATTTAATTCTGTAGAACCCAAACCCAAGGCTAAAGGGAAATTTAACTACACCAGCATAATATTTTGATGATAGAAGAAGTAATACCATTTTAGATGTTTTATACTTAAAGTTTAATTAAAAAAAATGTTTATTAAGGGAATCTCCATTGATACCCACATTGTTATCTGGCATATAGGCAAACGCTTGAGGAATAATACTAAAGTACAGTAATGAGTTTTCTCCACTGAAGAGTTTCTATGGGCTGTAAAAATATTACTGGAAAATTTTGATTGTAGAAGCATGATCATAATAATTATTTCTTCCTTTAGCTTCCTCCTGGTAATTTTGTGCCCTTTGATGTAGCTCATATCAGGGTAAGTTCGCTATTCCTCTTCAGTCACTGGATCTGGTTCCATTGCAGAAGTAGAAGGGATCAGGAGCTGTGAAACAGTTTTGCCTTCAATTTTACTTGTATTCAAAATGCAGCTGAAAAGTGATAGCTCTTTTCCAATAACTATAACACTAGTATTATAAATACGTATTTCTATTAATGTTCTATCCATTGACCCTTGTTGGGATTGGGGCTTTGTTATGTTAATGCCATTCAAGTTTCAAAGAAAAAGTGCCTGGCCTGAAGTCTTTGTAAACAGAAGGAAAGGGATGTGGGTGCATCACCTAAATAAATAAACACACAGAAGAATGGGTCTCACTTTGTTACACATGAAGTAAGTTTGATTTTGATCCCTTGCAGCTCTATTTGAACTATGGTTTCTTGAGATTATCTAGGGGTTTTATAAGTTTTTGCATTAATTTAGGTTGTCAGGCTGTGACTCAGCCTTCAACTGCACTTTTGAGAATAAAGGTTAGATGGTGTTTTATCATTATTATTTTCTAAATGCCTTTATGAAAGCAGACAAGAATTTATTTCACATGCTGCAAAAGTTTAACGGCCCCAACATGAAAATGGGTTAAAACAGAAAAACACGTTTGTTTTCTTGTTTATACTGCACATAAGAATGGAATACTTCTGTACAGAAATGTACTTCCTTGTGATGGGATGGATGAATAGACTTTGATTCCTCAAAGAGAACTATTTGTTTGTCTCTTCAAGCCAGACAAGGTGAGACTCATGAACGATATTTTAAGGGGAATCACTTTGAAGGCAAGGGAGAAATCATGTGAGAAAACTGTCATTTGAGGAAAATCTTGTGCATAGTTTCAAATTTATTAAGAATAAAGACATTCTTCAGAAAAGGAATGAGCTTTGAAAGATTCAGGATGTGCAGCTCTGTGTTGAGAATAAGGAAGAGATTTGGTTCCTTCGCATTGTTCTCTGGAGTGGGGAAGTGGAGCAGTGGGAGTGTGTTGGATCAAAGGATGGTTGGTAATTTATTTTGTGTCCTTTTCTACAGCTACTTTGATATCCAGCCTAAGCTGAAATGAATAATGTTCATTTCTTGAGGAAAATATGGTGCATTTGAGAACCAGTGTTCAAATGAGCAATAATCCAGTCTGGCTTCCTTTGTGTTATCCAAAGCAGCAGCGTCTTCAGCTTCAGAGATAAGGGTAGGAAGACTGCTTAATTTCAAAGGTTTTCACTTTTATCTTAGTCTGGGAAATCTGACTACTTTAATGGGTTTAGGTTTTTAATTTAATTCCAGGTTGCTCATGATTTCACCTTTCAGCTGGGCTATAGAGATAATTCAATCATATTTCCCTTGACAAGCCATCTGAATTACACTTACATTTATTTGCAGATGTGAAAATCAGCTGCCATAATAGAGACTGTGACAGACTTTTGCCTTCCCTCCCTCTTTCTCTCCTAATTTAGGGGCTGTTCTGGTCTTGCTTCATAATGCAGATGTCCTCTGACACAGGCATGTGAGAGACAGCCCTTGTATAAAATGCAATGTGGTGGTTTTTTGCACAGACACAACGTCAAAAGTTTTGGAAGTAAGGCCAGAGAGCAGTCATTAGGCAAAGAAAAGCATCAAATATGCAAAACAAGTATGTTCTTGAGCTTTGGAGAGTGTAGGCTCTATTTTTGCCCACAGTTCAAGTAATGTACTCATCTGTTTACATACTTCTTCCCTTCCATAATTCTTTTTCAAAAAGTCTCCTAACTTTTTTCCAGAGCCACTCCTTTGCTCTCCACCACATAATCAGATCTTAACTTCTGATGCAAATACACAGACATGGAGGAGGATTCTCTGCTCTTATTCTTGATCCCAAATGGGCAATCAAGAAAGAAAAAAAGGTGAAGCAGTAATTTTTTAAATGAATGTTTTTACTGTTAGACTTCACAAATTAGTTTTATATGTGAAATGTCTTCTCTTGGAGGTACCCCAGCAAGCTCAAGCTTTTCACAGGTCTGGCTGAGTGCTCGCTAAAGACAATGTGACATTTCCATGCTCAGATAAGCTCTGTCTTTTCAATGTTCATCTTCTTTTTGAGGTCGCGAAACATGGAGACGTTTTTTATCTCCCACATGGTTTTCATCACCTCTGTTTTTATGCTGCCTCTGGAGGTGGAGACAGCACCAGCTGCTCAGCAGTTCCACGGGGCTTTGCTGGATTTAGAATTCCTCAGGTGTGAATTGCTACCACCATTCCACAGAGATGTTTCTGCATTCTTTCCTTTAGGAAGCTGACTGTACTGCCAGCGTTTTCTTCTAGTTAAGAGGCAAGGAGCCATTGAAGGTATATAAAATAGTTTTCCCTCGAGGGCCTGGCTAAAATTTCCGAGTTTCTTCTCTTTAATTGTAGACCATACAAACTCGTGAAAGCTCAGGGTCTAAACCTACCCTTCACAAGATGCACTGTTGTTCTGCAGGTATAATTTTCTGACATTCTTCAGAGAGATACGAGAGTTAATTTTTGCCCAAAATATTCACAAGAAACATCCATATTATCTGCTATTTATAAAATAGGCATTTATTTTAAATTTGGCAGGTGTTCATACCCAACCTGGGACATCAAACAGCCTTTTTATTCAAGGCATTATTGGTGCCTTGCTGAAGACATTCTCTTTCAGCAGGGGAAGTAACACCCGGATATTTCTACTTCATAAGGGCAGAGTCTAGAATAAGGTGTGTATGTGGGTGAGGGAATGTGAACTAAAAAAAACCTAAATCCTAGAACAATTACAAAATTTTGAAAGTCTGCTACTGTGTGTGTGTTGTGTGCACGTTCATGTTCACGTGTGTGCACATGTATGTTAACATTTTAACATTAGGGTAAAACTTTATAATATGCCTTAAATTATTGTAGCTTTTCAGCCAGTAAATTATATAGACAAAGTTTATTACAAAAAGTATCTGTCAGTGTAATTAGACATTTGAATGAAATGGATGGAAAGCAACTCAGACCAAACTACAATTTTTCTTACTTTGTTTTTTGGTAAATAACAACGCAATCTTCCCCTAGGCTAGAAAACTGAGGGAAAGGAGGAAAATACAGAAGCACAAAACACAGTTATTTATATTGCAGTGTAAAACAGAACTGTGAAGTAAGAATATTTTGCATCAAATTTTTTTTCCACAAGATTTTATTAAACCTTCCTTTTCTCAGGCTTTTTATAGCCTGAAGATATTTCTCTTCATGGCATAACAACACTATTTGTAGTTAGAGGTATAACCCATCCAGAGTGTTACTTTTCAGTGTGTGGCTCTCTTGATACTGATGCACAGGTAATAACTTTTTTTTAGCAGTGATGAAGCCACAGATATTCTCTGTGAGACACAGCCAAAAATCGTATTTCATGATCTTGTTTTGAACATCATTTTAATATTTAATATGACCACGTGTGACTCTCACACACTGTGATACATGGGATTAATTTCAGTGGGCCAGATTCATGTCTCATCCTGTAACGGCAGTGGACAGTTAAAGTCAACGTGACTTGGAAAGGCACCTGAGAAAATGAAACTCCACCATCTGTCTTTGCTTCAAGTTGTGAAATTGCTTTTAGAGGAATTCAAGAGGTACAGCATCAGTACGAGATGGAGAATTCGGAGAGGAAAATGGTTCAAAAACGATTGACAAGGCATTGTAATGTGGTATAATCCTTGTGGAAAACAGCAGTCTTCTGATACAAAGCAGTGTAGAAGTTACTATTATTTCCAGCACAGATCTGTCCCATTTGAACTGAATATGAATATCATCATGCCACTTGTGACTTATTCTGTGCTTCAGCATTTTTTCATTTTATTCTGGCTTGCTTGTGCTATTTCTTTATACTTGCCATTATATATGTGTATTTTTTTCCATATTTTATGGTTTTCTTCTAGATTTTCAGATTGTTAAAGAATTCTTGATGCAATCATCTTAATTTTTGATGTACTTCTAATCTTTCCTCCATATTAGGATAATTTGCTGTTCTGTCTTTATCTCTTACATTCCTTTTTTCCTTATCATTGCTAGATACTTGCATTTCCCTGAGCTATTTGAAGTCCATTACCCTTATTTTGTAGTTGCAATTTAAAGGAAGAATGGAAGACTTATCATTTTTATTATCTTTTTCTCTTGAATTAACTTCCACTTTAAGATTCTCAACCACTTCCTCTTAAAGAATCAGAATTAAATCTAGAAGAGGTACTTTCTGTGTAATTTTTCTTCACTTCATGAAATAAAAAAGCAGTCCCTAGCACATCTGAAGAACTGAATAGACAACTATGTCCTGCCTTAATGCTTTTTCAAAGAGAGACTCAGATAGTTGTATTCTCATCCTACTAGGGAATGTATTCCCACTCCCTTGAGGCCCAGACCTCTAGGTCTTTCCAGTCTCTGCTCCTTGGATACCTCCAGTAGCTGCTATATTGAAGGAGCCTCTTGATCAGAAAAATCTTTGGTTTAAACCTGACATTATGTGCACTTTGTCTCCCCCACTTTACAGCTGGTGTTCAGCAAATATTTCTGTCAGGGTCTGGGGTACGTGTTCTACGAGGAGCAGTGAGGGAGCTGGGGCTGTTTAGCCTGGAGAAAAGGAGGCTCAGGGATGACCTTGCCACTTTCTACAACTCCCTGGCAGGAGGTTGTAGCCAGGTGGGGGTTCAGCCTCTTCTCCCAGGCAACCAGTGACAGGACAAGAAGACAAAGTCTTAAGCTGCACCAGGGGAGGTTTAGGTTGGACATTAGGAAGAATTTCTTTACATAAAAGGTGATTAGACATTGGAATGGGCTGTCCAGGGAGGTGGTGGAGTCACTGTCCCTAGAGGTGTTTAAGGAAGGACTGGACATGGCCATGGTCTGGTTGACATGGCGGTGTTGGGGCATAGGTTGGACTCGATGATCTCAGGTTTTTCCACCAGAATTGATTCTGTGTTTCTGCTTGTGGATCTGTGCTGCAGGTGTTTGATGGCTCACTTCGTATTCTTCCTTTCTTAGAACCTTTTCAATTCTCTCTTCTCTCTCTTGACCTCCTCGGCTTTGACCGTGCAGATTCTAAATCTATGACCTGAAAAGAGCAGGGAGAAAAGCCTGCAGACTTTTTTTCTCTGGCACCTTTTAAAACTGGTTCAAAGCCTCGCTCATGAGGAACAACTTGCCAGGCTGGTGAGAAGGTTTCCCTCAGCAGTTAGTCCCAGAGAGAATTATCCTGAGCATCCACCTGTGCAGCCAGACCCTCCCATGACACATCCTGAGCCTTTATCCCTGGCTGGCTAAGGTCAGCATCTCAACTCACAGCTTTTTCAGCCTCCCCCCTGCAGCACCACCAGTGCCCAGGTACACAAACAGGAGATGCCACACACATTTTTTGCTCATCTGTGGCAATAAACCTTGTTACTGCAAGGAAATACTGTAATTCTTACTAATTATTATTTCCACCATTATCTGAAGCCATGGAAATTAATGTCTTCATCCAATTAAATAACTGCTAGTGTGCTTGACAAAGTGTTATATTTATACAAGAGAGTTATTTCTTCAAATTACTGAAAATAGTTGCATTGAATAAATACAATATGCCAGTTAGATTCTTGGCATATAATGTCTGTTTCAACATTAGTACTGAGAGAAAATTTAATCTACTCAATTCTTTTATGACATCTAGAAGACAAGACAGGGATCAATGCAAGCCTCTCATTTTTGCCAATTTTATGCAAATCAAATGGCGAAAAAAGAGCATAATTTTGTTCCATTATTCCATTATGCCTAGTGCAATTATTGTTTCACTATCCTTGTTGCAGACTATTTGATGTACTTGTTTTTCCATTTTTTGCAAGTATCACTTTCCAAAGTCTAATAGTACAACTACTCAAGTATTAACTGAAAAAAGAAAGAAGTAATTTTTTTAAAATACACGAAAGGAAAAAAGCGGGAAAATTAAGTAGGGTCCAAAAGCAGCAATTGGAAAGGAAAAGGTTATTTTAGGAAAAGCAAATAATTTCATTGCAGTATTAAAAAACACATTGTAAAATTAAGTATTAAAGTATTAAGGAGGTTACCAATGTAGCCATTATTAAAAGGTTGGGGTTTTTTTTAAAGAACAGAAAGAAATCTACATGACATTATTTTGAAGTGGAATCACTAAGATGAGGCAATGTCGCTCCAAAGAAGCTGAACTGTGATATTAAGATGAAAAGTGTATTAATCAAAATATTGATTATACTGCTGATTTAACAGTTACCCAACATTTTACTTTTTGGTTTGGTTTTTTTTTTTCAAAAGAGATGAAATTTGTCAGCCTGACAGCATGGATGGAGAAGTCACGCTTAAATAGCCTTGGAAGAAATTGGTGTAGGACTTACAAAGCTCCTGGGTAAAGTACAATGTGATGAGTAAGAATCAGTAAGCCACCAATAATAAATGCATTCTTCCTAAGCCTTGCAAAGGAAAAAATAGTGGATAGGAGAAAATTGAAGCATACAGTTTATTTTTACTTGCAAAATCTTTTAGTAAGGCTTTTTTTTTTTTAAATATCATTCAGCAAACTAGCCAGAAGAACATGGAAACCTCTGCTAAATTCTGAAGCAAGGGTTTAAATCCTAGTAAGGTCAATGGAATTTCATTATCTTCTAATAGTTTTTTCAGTATTTTGTTGAAGCTATGAATAAAAAGAACAAATACGGAAATAAAGGCAATGGTGGTATGAATCCCAAAGATCATGTCCTAATTTAGAAAAGAATGAGAGAAAATAACTCAAAGTAAATGCTTTCTCAGCTAGAAAAAGTCTAATAGCAGTGTCCCTTCGGGATCATTAAAGGGTATTGGATAAATTCAGTACACCTACTAATGATGTGTAAGAAAGGTTGAATTGTGAGATGGAGCTTTGCTGACAAGGAAAAAATGCCCTAGCTTAGTCAAGATTAACCAAGATTGTGAAAAACTCCAGAAGGAATAACAGGGAAAATGAAAGGCAGCAGAATGAATGCAGAAAAATGCTCAGCAGAAGCGACATTTGCAGGGGGAAATGTCAGTGCAGGATGCATGGAGGTTTCAGCACAGCATCCAATTACACATCCGTTCAGTAGGAAGACTTCTGAAAACTTTGTATTTTAAAAAATAAAAGGTTCATGCTAAGAGTCAAGATCAATGTCAGCAGATTTGTTCTGTCATAGATGGAAATGCTATCAGGTTGTCTATTTAATTTTTAGCTTGTGTACAGGAAGAATATAGAAAAATATAATATGATTTTATTCTCTCATTGGGTAGATTTTTATTTGAAAGCTGAGAGGTGTTTCAAATAGCGACGATGTCATTATCAGTGCCGATAGAACTCGGTATTGTCTGGTGTCTATTTTTCTGAAGCCTTTTTCACCTTTAAATGGACCTGAAGCCAACTTGTAATTTACGCTGTTATCCTCCATCCACAGTCTACAATTTAAAAATAAGAGTGCAAAAATATAATTATTTTTTTCTTCATGAAAAAATTCTGCAAAGGAACAAACATTCCAATAATAGTCTGCCTCTTTCTTTGTAGGATAGATTTTACACCTCAGTTCATGCATAAGCATAAAAAATACAGAACTGACTAAAGATTTTTTTCTCCAGATTAAAAATGGAAAAAAATCGGAAAAAATAGCATAAACATTAATTTCCCCCTCTGTTGTTTTGCAGATGTTTCTGAGTTTGGTAAACTTCCCACAGCATTTACAGTCTTTACTGGATGGCAGTTTACTTCTTGGAGATGATGGTAACAAATGTGACTACTGTAGCAAAATACACGCATGGGTGTTAAAGAAAGGTAAGATTTTTCTATCAAGGTTTCACTTTAGAAGTGTGCCAGTGAATTTTCTGTGAGCTTTGTTTCCTTCTAAGTTTAGAAAAAATATGTAGGCAAGGGAAGGCTTATCTTTCTTTCTAAATATTGAAAAAATGAGTAGGCAAGGGAAGGCTTATACTCTTAATTTTATAAAACTGATACCTCCCAAGAGTTGACTTACCAGATAAGACAATATGAACAGCAAATTGTAACATGCATTATTCTGTTAGCACTAGAATCCGATAAGTAGGGACAAGTTTGTTTTACCTCAGGAAAGAGACCGATGGTTTCTATTATATCAGAATTTTTTTTTTTTGGAGTGGCTCAGGTGGCTCAGTGTTGCTCAATGAAAAATTAGCATGGGATATATGAAAAAAAAGCCTTTTGCTGTCCTCCATACAAAGTGTTGGGTGCATATTTGGAAAAGAAAGGGGAAGCCTGCACTCAGGTTCCCCTGGCCAGGCTCAGCAGGAATCCTGTGCACTGCTCTGATGTGTTAAGCTGGAGCAGCTCTTGAAGCTATCAAATCATTCTGCAGCCATTACCTCCTCTACAGCTGTCTACACGCCAGTTTCACCAATATGTCATAAGGCCAAGGTATGTCCATATATCCCTGTCCAGAAACAGTGCAGAGCTTGGCCCCTTCTGCTTAATGAGCCCAGTAATATCTGTCCAAGGAGAAAGGAAAGGGCATAGGAAGCATTTGTTTCTCTCAATATCCTTGCAAAGAGGTCAAGCCCTATAGTATTCTTTTCTCTCCCTCTGCTCTTCAGCCACTTACATTGTTCTCAACATAACTGCAAAACCACTGCACTGGATACTGTAAATAGCACTGAGCATCCTTAAGTGAGGAGGCTGTCTGCAGCAAGGCTCCATTGATCTCAGCCTGTAGGAGAGGGCCAGCAGAGCAGGGAGGGGTGCCTCTGTGTGTGCATGGGGGGTAGGGAGGAGAGGATGGTCTCTGCTTTATTCTTGTCTTCAGAATTTTGCAGAGATTCTGAGCAGCCAGAGAAGTCTGTGTTTGGGGGCTGTTTTGCTTTATCTATTTCACTCTCTCACAACAGCAACCACAGAGAACTTTAAATATACTGTTTTACTGAATGAGTGTAAATGTATCAGCATTTTTCTCTTTGTACACAGGGGCTTAAGTTTTGATAGTAATAGCCTAGAAGCATTTATACTTTATACTTATTCTATTTATTTTGCTCTCCTACTACAATGGATATATTCTTGGAAAGCTTTGTTCACATAACCTACATCACTATTCTAGTTTGTAATCTCATTATCTGTTTTTATTCAGTAACTTAAAACTTTTGGTAAGTTATTCAAATACTTTTAAGTTCTAAATCTACCCAAGATGGTTCAGTACATTAGTTCTTTAAAAGTGTAAATGATTTCTGTGTCAAGAACTGAAAGGATGAAAGGTGTAAAATGTTACACTTGCAAGAAAAGTGGAACTTACAGATATGCTTTTAAAGACGAAAGGATTGACAGATCTGACTTCTCTCAGCCAGATTTGTTAACTTCATCTGACACCAAAAAAATCCCATCAAATCAGCACAGAAGAGAACCAATATTGGCATTTGTACATCATTCTTTTCCTAGAGTTATGAAAATTCTACTGCACTGCTGTGGCATATGGGAGCCAAAAGGTTTGCTTTCCTTCATTTTCACAGTGTGTTAGTTCTTAGCCAGGAGACAGTGGTGGAATGTTTCTTCCTTGATGTTCTAAATGTAGAAACCTTTCTAGTTGTGTTTAGATTTTTATTTATGATTGTTTATGCAGCAAAAGTACTATCATCCTATTCTCTACACCTTTTACAACCACCCTAGTCCTTTTCTGTTGGCCTATTTGGGTTGTTTTGGTTTGGTTTGGTTTTGTGCTTTTGAATAGATCTCTTGCCTGGTAAAGGATTGTTGAGATCTTAGCTTTGCTGTGAATGGTAATTTCAAAAGTTTTGAATGGTAATTTCAAACATTTTCAAAAACTTGGCTGATTTCTGTAGATCTGAAGCAAAATCTTCCTTCAGTCTGAGAAAAAGATGGTTCAGATGGCTTTAGAACTTTTTTGGTTGATTTAAAGGAATTGAGAAAGTGGAGAAGGAATGTATCTCCTCGTCATAGTAAGCAAAACTATTTCTTAAAGTGTCTCTGTATTAAAGAGTATTCTTGAACCGACTTTGTGTCTCGGATTGTGATCTCCTTTTAACTGCATTTCTGGTCCCATAATACTATTTAACAGAGGACAGTTGTTCAGCAGCCTTAATCACATGTGATATTGTACAATTAGCAGACTGTTCGACAAAGGCTTCAGCCTTGGCTTTTTATCATAAAATATAAAGCAGTAACACAATTTTCCTTTCCTCTCTTTGCATGAACTCACCAATTCATCACCAAACACATACAAAGAGATGTCTAATAGCTAAGAAACGTGTCTGGACACTGAAATGGACAGGACAAAGGAATGATCTATCTCAGCTCTGGTAGGAAGACAATGTACAATGTACTCCTGGACTGAGAGCGACTTGTGGACCTCCTTAAACCCTCTGGAATTAAACTGGGAAAATCACTTTTCACCTCTGTTTTCCCCGAATACTTTCAGGTGTTGCCTCCATCAAGACCGTAAGCTCCTTAAGGCACAGACTCTTTCTCTGTGATGTTTGCACCTTGTGTTTGACTTTGGCATCCTGATCTCGGTTCGATTCTTTTTTTCACGCAAAGCTCAGATGGATACTGCTGGATGTTACTTTGTCCCTTACAGGAGCACTGATGGACTTTTAGTTGAAGGTTTAATGGCGTGCCCAGGAAAAAAGGTTAAACCAAAACCCAAACAAATTCCTATGGGCTTCAAGGGTAAAATGTCAAGAATCTGGAGAGGTGTAGATTTGGATCTGATTCCAGACTAATGGGGTCACTTTGGACCTATCTACTTAGAGATGGTACCAGGAGATGAAATTAAATACCCTTTCTTCATCTGCTTGGAACAGAGACATCACATCATAAATTCCCAATTTCTGTGTTAGGAAAAAGTTTCTGGGGGTTTGACTGTTCATAAAATGAAAAGAGGTTACAGTAGAGTTGAAAAAGGCTGTGGAAGGAGCACTTTTAAAAAAGAGGACATTTTAGGCACCTTTAATACAAGGACTACTTTTATACTGCTCCGTTTACAAAGGCAGTAACTTTCGTGACTGCTCATCATGCTGGAAGCAGGAGACAACGTCTTGATTTGAACCTTAAATTGAGAGGATGGAAGATGTGTGTTAATGTCTTCACAAACAATTCGATGGGTAAAGGTATGGGTGTTAATATCTTTGAAATGGGTCTTAACGTCTCTACTAACTTTGGGCAGCAGGTTTGTTGCAGAGCCCAGACAGTTTGGCTCTTGAAACAGACAAGTGGGTCTGCACTAGCCTGAGTTTCTGAACTTTGGGGTGAAATAACAGGTTCAAGGGGGGTATGGGTTAGGCGCTTCGGGAAGGCTGTACCTTCCCTGTACCTCAGCCAATGGGGAAAGGAAAAGGGCAACATGCGGCCGGAGTTTACAATAAAAGGAGGCTGCGCCCTCCGAAACCTCGAGGGAGAAAAGCCGGCGGGTGTCTGCCCCAGTGGACTCTCTTTCTTTATTCGAATAAAGTTGCAGGACTCCTCTATCTCCTTTATGGACACCGGCTTTTCATAGCGTGATTTTCCGTACAGAGTAAACCTCAGGAAGGTGAGGTTCCCAAAACAACCTGTAACATCTCTTCTGCTACCAGCCGGGAGGAGTTCAAGGCAAACCGCCTCTGAACTTTGCAGGACCTGAGGCAAAGAGAGGAACCAAGGCAGCAGAGCGGGGCACATCCGAGCCTTCCGCCGCTCTGCCGGGGGGTGCGGGGCCGCTCCCCGCCAAGGAACGCGGGACGGGGCGGGTTCGTCTCTGGGGTCCGGGCAGCGGGGGCCGCATTCCCGGTGCCGCTCCATTCCCGGTGCCGCTCCAGCTCCCCCCCGACTCCTGTTCTGGAAGCGTGGGCGGGAGAGGCGGCCGCGGGAGCCTCGGTAGGGCGGTCACTCCGCCGGACCCCCCTCCCAGCGAGGGACAGATCTACGCGGGCCGAGGGGGGGGAGGCGGCTCCGAGCGGCGATGACAATTAGCCTTTAAAAATGGCTGCTTGGAAGCTGTCAGCTGGGACGCGGAGGGGCTGCTAACCCTCCTCTCGCTGCCTCCCGCCTCCCTCCCCCGCAGGGCTAATAACGGAGCGGGGATAAGAGCTCTCCAGCCCTTTCCCCGCCCCGCCGAAGCGCGGTGCCGTAGCGGCTCCGGGGCCCGGCCGCCCTCACTTCCCAGCTGGCTGCCTGGCGAGAGGACGGCGGCCCCCGCCTCCCGCGCTCCTCCTCGCCGCCGCTGCGTGTGTGCCGCGGGCACCGGGATACAAAGGAGAAGGGGGACCCGCGGGATACATGGTCCAGGGCGGCGTGTGCGCGGCCGTGGGGGCATATCTGGCGAGGATAAAACACAAGGTCAAGAGGCAGCTCTCCTCCTCCATGGAAGAAGACGGGAGCGATGAGCCCTGAGGAGGACGACGAGGAGAAGGGGCGGATGGCTGAGAGCTGTCGCTGCCGGGCTTCCCCTCGGGAGTGACGGGGCGCGGAGGGCTGAAGGGGCCGGAGGAGGCAGCTCTGGGGTCGGGAGGGAGGAGAGGAAGGCGAGGAGGAAGCGGGGGGTTTGAATCTCCCCGGCTGGATTATCTCCCCTCAGGGGAAGCTGCCATCGCCGCCCGGCGCCGGCCGCGCCTCGGCCCGCGGCCCCCGCGGCCAAGATGGGTTTGTTCAGCGCCGGCCGGAGAGCGGGAGCTGCCCCCGCGGTCCCGGGCGCTTGGAGACCTTTCCCCTCCGCCTGCTGCTGCTGCTTCGCCTCGCTCCTGGATGTGAACAGCTGGCTGCTCTTCTACGGCTTCCTCTACCTGGCTCTCTATGCCCAGGTGTCCCAGTCCAAGTCCTGCGACAAAATCTCCTGCTTCTCGGGTCATTGTGTCAACTCCACCTGTGTCTGCGACCAGGGCTGGGTGGGAGACCAGTGCCAACACTGCCAGGGCAGGTTCAAGTAAGTCTGTTTATTGCGATTTTCTACTTCTCATCCCTACAGCCTTTTCCTGTCACTTTCTCTTGCCTTTTTTTTTTTGTTTGTTTGGGGTTTTTTGTTTGTTTTGTTTTGCTTGTGTCTGCTATGATTTTGTTCATGTATGTGGCAGAAGTTAAAGATGAACTAGGCTCCTCCAGCTCTTAAGAGCACAGGACACAGCTCCGGCTGACTTAGCGCTTTAAAATAGGCTGCTCCACTTCATGGGAACTGAGAGACGGGGAGAAATCGGCCTAAAGCTGTGTCGCTGCTGTCCCTTCTGGAAGTGTCATGAAAATGACATATGCACTTCATGGGGCTGCCCAGGGAGCAAAAATTAGTAGTGGATTTTAATGACTTTTTCCTTCTGAAGGGTGAAAGGTTTAGCTCCTTCCAGTCTTCCTTTCTTTCAGGTGTTTGAGCGAAGTGGGCATTAGTCAGTTACATTCCGGACAACGTAAGTGCAACTGAGTGAAATGTACATCCCTAGTGACAAGGTTTGCAGGAGAGAGTGGGAAATGCAAAACAATAACATATTTTTGCAAAGGAACGGGTACTCAGTCAAGCTCTAACTACCTTCGCATTCTTAAAAGCCTGTGTGATACCGAGTCATTGATCAGTGAGAAGGAAGCACACCCTGACACTTGCTTTCTATATGGAGTGGGAAAGAAGACTTAATTTATAGGGCTGTCACTTTCCTCCCGCCCCCTTTGCTATCAGTGTGAAGACTGGCTGTGAAGAATACTGTTTGCTGTTATTTCGCTATATAATCTTGGACAGGACATCTCATTTCATTCGCTGTAAAACACCCCCTATAAGCAGGAACTCCATTTGTTAAGTATGTTGACATATATAGCTGGAAAGTGTCCTAATATGTAGCTAATAGCAATGTATTGGTGAGGCTATGTCTTAGAGGAGTCATTCTGTCTTTGGAAGACTACTTTTTAGAGTTTGAATATCAGTAGCTGTCTATTTTAATACTGTGTTTAAGTTCAGTTTTTCTCTCTGGAGTACTGAAATTAAGCTGTATAACTTGCATCTCTTTTAAACATTTAATACAAGGTCACTCATTCCTAAATAAACAAAAAGTAAATCCAGTAACTTGTTAGCCTGGGAAGTTAAGGAGTAGCTGAAGTCAGACATGTTGGCTGAAGTGATGTCCACAGCGCAGAGAAAGAGCCAATACGCTGATATTTGGTGGATATTGCAGCAGTAAGATTATAACCCAGCTATAAAGCTAATACAAGCCAAATATAATACATCTTTTCTACTTATGAACTTGATAATAAGGTTTTAAAGTTGGCCGTTTATTGCCTGTGTGTGTTGGATGTTTGGGGTTTGTCCTGCTCTGGAACAATGGGCTAATTTCGGAGGGATAGAGAGTGATGAGAGGAGGCCCAGGTGAATCTTCTTTGTGTATGCGGATCTACAGAGCTCTTATTTCCTGGCTATAAAGAGATTACTCGTATCCTTTGTCTTGGTGCCACTCGTAACAGACCCTAATAGTGCCAGGACCAACGCAAATTGTAGTTTCTTCAATTTCAAAGCTTGTTGTGAATGAGTTTATTCTCTGAATTGTTACTGGAGCCTTTATCCCGTCCTTACAGGTATGATCTAGCTTGCCTGTTAAAACATCTAGGTTTCTTTACCTTGGTTGTGTTTGTCAAGTGAGGAAGCACAGTTGTGGTTACATTTTCCCTTCTGGTAGAAAGTTAATAATCCATCCCCACCTAGAGGAAGTTCTGTCTGAGTGTTGTTGGAAGGGCACCTCTTCTGAGCTGAGCTAACACAGTGTTTAATTGAAAGCTGTTAGGGGTTTTGGTGAAATCGGAATAGATTTCTCATTAACTCCTCTATGTTTTTTCGTGCCTAGCTTTAGAAATGACGGTGACACTTGCATTATGATTTTTCTCACAGGAGTAAGCTGTTGGAGACCTATTTTTTACTGAAGCCACTTTCATAGCAGTATCTTTGACAGCTCATCTTTAATCTTTATTTGTGGAAGCAACGTATACCCTGCACTGAAAATAAGCATTCTAAGGTTTAAAGCTTTTCAAACCCTGTGAGTTGGGGATGGAGTGAAATATGTTAAACGCCCCTTACTCTGCTGCGAGCAGCAGCTCGGAGCGGTTGTATTTTGAATCCTGAGAATTCAGATGGGTGTGGAATGGGTGATGAGTCAAGCTCCGTGTATTTCCACCCGAAGAGTTGGAAAAAGAAGTTAGTCTGCCTGATGGCTGGGTGATTGAAGACCTTCCCGATCTCTGTGGCAGCTGATGGTTCGCCTTATTGTCGCGAAACGTTTGCATTTTGTTTCCATTTGGCTGCGAAATGCATCTGCTTTACCCTTAAGTAGCCACGGCTGGACATTTGCAGCAGTGGTTTGACAAGTTCTGTCGGGTGTGCATCACTTCTGCAGCAGTTGCCTCTGTCATTAAGGATTATCCTGAAAATTGGTTCAGAACGGCAAAGATTGAAAAGTGTATTTGGCTGTTAGAGCTGCGTTAACAGCCAGTTCGTGGGTTGTGGATACGATCGGTAGAAATGTTAATAGAACCTCGCGTGTTACTCTAAACATTTACACTGTTTAGAAGTCGCAGCTGCTTGAAATGCCTGCCTGTGTCCCTGTTACCCAAGATTTAAATTGAACTTTTAATGACCTAAATTGGACATGTGTAAAACCTGTCACTACAGCATTTGAAAAAACCAGATTTTCAAGGGTAGGCTTAAAACACTTGAAAATGAAAGGTTCTTTCTTTTTCTTCGTGTAAGTGAAGTATCGTTATTTTTGCTCTCTGGGAATGAGTGACTTGCATTAGCAAGTACCAGGAACGTTGTGGTAAGAGGAGAAATACTCTGCCTGAGGGTATATTGGGACCATTAATTCTTTGGTCAGAGATGTGTAGTATTTTTGGCTTTGTTTTATTTCTCTTCTAAACTGAGAAGCAGTAACATAGGAGCGAGACATCAAAAATAATTGATCAATCTTTGTAAGCAGGTGTCAAAATTAATTGACAATACTATGGTAACCTTGCCTTTTCCTGTAGGAGAACTACTAAGTAAACTGCTTTGCAAATGTTGCTCTGGACTGGATGAAAGAATTGTGGATGGGGGGGAAAATGGGCAAAGAGCCTGTCTAGCACCATTTTACTGTTTTATTTCTCTTGTTTACCAACTTTGAATTTATTCTTGTTACTGTGAAGCCTGTGGTAACTCATACAGAAATGCAGATGGTGCTATTCTTACTGCAGTGCATTCACACCCCTGTCAGGCACTTCTCAGAAAGATTTAGGCCTCATGTCTGCCTGGTGGTAAATTATTTTATCCTCTGTCCACACTGGATATCTGAATGCAACTCTGACTTTCTGACTTACTTTCATCTTTCTTAAAACCTTTTTTTTCCCTACCATCCCTTCACCTCTACTCTGAAATAATGCAAAACCTTTTTTTTGACCAAAATACAAAAGGGAAATTTAGTTATAAAAAGAGAGGGGAAAGGAATTTTGCCAGGTGAAAGATAGGAAAGCCAATGGGTGAGCAGGTTCTGTTTTTATAGCAGGGAGCTTCCAGCAGCACAGTTCCCAAGATATAAACTGAACCACAAACATAAAAGGACAGTGTACAGTTTTGGTTTTGTTTTGCTAGGCTGATTTATTAAAGAAGTGAAGCTTTTAATGCTACATCTGCCATTCTTTCTTCCCCTATTCTATGCCTTTGAATTTGTTGGTCACTTGCATGTTTCATGATGAATTTGGGCAGAAGGGAGAAGGAAGGGCTGCCTAAATCAGTTCTGTGATGAGACTCCAGGGAATTCAGGGACACAAACATTATGAATGGCCCAACTGCAGTAAAAACTGCTGTCACAGCTTCTGTGTATTTAAATGTCAAAGTCAATAGTCTTGAGATGCAGCAGTGCAGGAAAACAGGTTTCATTAGTTTTGCTACTCACAGAATGATTTCTTAGAAGAAAAAAAAAAATTTCTCCAGGTTGGAGCAAAAAGTTTCCCTTTCTCTAGCTCTGCTTTGCACTGGCTTGTGGAAGAGCATTCGAGAAAACTTTGTGCATGGAATTTATCTTCCTCTGAAGTTTTTGAGTACCTGAATGACTAGAAATACCCATTGTAATATGCTGCCTTTGAAAAATCGTGTTGTGTCTTGGGATGTTTATGGTTATTTATTTGATAGCGTAAGGTGATAGTGTGATGCGTAATGAAGCAGAACAGGACAGGTGAGCACCTTTGAGGATCTCCACTTCAGGTAATCTGCTTTACCTAGTCCTAGATACGCAGTTGTTACGGAGAGTAAGAGCAAATGGATCTGTTTGATTATTAAACCTTGCCTCCAGATGTTCTTATTGGACTTCTAAATTACCTCCTGCATGCTGTCCTTAATTTCTAGGGCTCCTATAAAAGATTCTGCATTCTTCAAGGACAAAACAATTTCCAAGTACTAGTACATTCACAACTGAAATGTTTGAAGGGTATCAAATTTTGTTATTCCAGGCAAAATCCTTATCTCTATCTGAAATTCTGAATTCTGCTGTCTGCAGAATGACTCATGCGAGGAAAGTGTCCTTAAATTGCAGATTGTAAATGAACGATAATGTTGTGTTAGAAGAGATCTTAAGCAAAGAAGTTGGCTTTAGCTGCAGCCGGTTGAAGTTCAGACTGCTATGAAAGGGGATGACTTTATCCTTCACACTTCTCTTTGATTACATCTTGCTGTAATCTTATGTAAGCGTTAATATTCCTGCTGAGAGTTGAAAAGTATCAACAGGAACAGATCTCCCCACCTCCCAGCCAGTTTTTTTTTAAGCTAGCTCAGTTTCCTCAAGTTACTTCGCTTGCATAAGGCTCCCTGCTGGTCCAAAGGAGTTGGCAGCATGAGCAGGTGTAGATAGGAATAAAAATTGTTGCTTTTAGAATTGGTCCAGACTTAGTTTTCCAGAACTTTAATGTAAAACATCACCATTAAACTGCAACTTCTGTTTTACAGGGTGAAATCCCTGAGTCATGCTATAAGTAGCAAAACTGTCTTTGTCATTGGTGTGGCCTGTATCTGATCCAAGAAATAATTATTGACATCAGTGCACTTGAGTGTGAGATTTTGCACCTGCAAGCTGCCTGTTTACAACTCAATGTGTGGATGTTAATAAAATTAAACTTTTGGAAAAACGGCAATGATTATGATTTCAGTCTTATAAAATGTGGTGTTTATTTAAGTTATTTTAGCTATGGTGCTCTGAAAAACTATTTTAATGTGATTTATTCTCTCTGTATTAAAATTTTAAAATACCATTATAGCTTATAGTATAAAGATGCTTCGAATTTCTAAGGAATAAATTTTTTGGTAAATCTTGTTTTGAATGTAGAAGCATAAGCCATAAAATAAGACTAAATGCCTCCTAAGCTAAGCAATCTGCACTGAAAAGTGCTTTTTGAAATGAAAGCACTCTTTCTGCAAACTTAAAAAATTAATTTTATTGTAATATATTTTTTGCCTGTTTAACACTTGCTACATGAAATCATTTAGGTTGGAAAAGACCCTTAAAATCACAGAGTCCAACCACTGACCTAACACCAATTTCACCAGTAACTATTTCAGTGTTTTTTAAAGATTTTTATAGAGAAGACCAGAAATGAACTCTGATTGCTTATTACCTCTTGCCTTTTGCAGGCAGTAGGGTAACTGAATTAATTCCTGTGTGAGTTGAACACATGCTTTAAAAAGCATCTGTCCATGTCTGAAGACACTTCCTCTGACTCAAAGCCCACTACAGACTTTCAAAATTCTTTCTTTGGTTAGTTATCCTCACCATTTTGTATAACTGGAAAAACAAATGCAGAAACTGCTAATACACAGATCTAATCTACCTTATTTTTTGTCTCTTTTAGTTGCCCTGTCTTCTCATGTTTTGAGTCATGCTTTCATTGTATAACTTTTAGTAGGTGAGGTCTCTCTTACCAGTGTAGGTGGAGATATGGTCACCTTTTCCTCAATGAGAATGAAAATGTCCTTGAGTTGTCTCAACATAAAACAAACTTTTCCATCCTTGATTGCTTGGTTTACAGCCTCCCCTATTTTATCAGTGTGTTTGAGCTGTGAGTGCCAGAACTAAATGCTTTTGGTAATGGTTGTGCTGGTGAAATGTAGAAAAGCAGAGTAGCTTTTTCCCTGCTGCCTGGGGTCCTGCTGTGCAGCTGCAGCCAGCGCTTCTCAGCTTAGTGCTGTGCAGGCAGCTCAGACCATGATTTTCTACCTCCAAATCCTCTTGGAGCTGCTGCATCCTCAGTATGAGGCCCTGCTTTTCTCAAACCGATCTGTGAACTGAACGCGTCCTCCCCTGTTTGGAGCGATACGTAATTGTGCGGCTACAAACATGCATGGGTTTGGGATGGAGCTATGCCCTTTTAAAAAAACTCCTCTTTTTCCCCAGCAGTGGACAGTGTCCCTTCCTCTGTGTAAGTCTGAGACCATCCATAGGAGTGAAACCAAATGCAGGTTAGGCAAGGGGCTCACGGATTCTGGAGTCTGGTTTGTTCGCAGGCTAAGCAGTTTGCTACTTAGGCAAAGAAGTGTGGGAACAGATGGTTGATGACCCTGCCAGCCCTTCAGACAGCATCAAAGGCTGGTTGCCGTTGCTATGGGTGTGTAAAAAGCTCAGTTATATCAATGCATGCTTAAGTCTGTCCATAAACAATACATAAATAAGTTTACAGATTATAGCATTTAATACTTACTATGTTTAAATTTAATTTGGCAAATAAGTAGTCTCACACTGTGTTTCTTTTAGTTCCTTTAATCAAAGGGAAGGCATGATGATCGTATTTTGGAAGGTGTTACCATAGTTCATGTCATCTTTTTAAAATGAGTACGAGTAGTTTTTGAGAGCTCAGTCTATCACACTGCACTAGAAATTGATTTAATTGTATCAAAATGTAGGCAGAAGAGGTAGGAGGTAATATGAGATATTACAGGAATACCCTTGGGATATTCTTACACATCCTAACAAATGCTGGTGAAGAAAGACTTTATTTTGAGACATTACTACATAGACAACAAAAATGCATTAGAAAACTCCTGCAGTACTAAAGAATAATTATCTGTCAGTGTCTATGAAATTTGCTATTAGCTGTATAGTCTAGGCTTGGAAAACATGATACAAAGTTCATGTAAGGAGAAATAAATGGTGATGATGATACCTGAAAACATGAACACTCCAGTGAATTGCAGCTGCTCACAGTAATAAAAGAAAACCAGTAAACTATAAGCAAAGTAGATGTTTTCATGTGAGGTGGGTCAGCAGTGGGAATTTTCAAACCAGTTTTACTGGTTGTCCTCTAAAATTTTAAAAAGTAATGAGTAGACAGAGTTGCATGGATTTACTCCATGAGGACCAAGACCCTATGGAGAAATGATGGAACTAAGCTCAACCCAGTTTGTTACTTAGTGTTCATTCCCAAGGTGCGAGAACTGCATTTGGCTTTGAGGTTTCCTCCAGAGAGAAAAACCTCAAGTTTTTAGACCTCTGACAAAAAAAAATTTAGCCACTAGCTATGGAATATTCTAGGGTAAACATCTTAAACTCTCTGTTAGTGCAACAGCATTTAAAAAAAATGAATTCCACTACACAATCTCTCCAAAAATTTAAAGCTTATGTAACTCATCTGTAAGAAATGGATTCTAGGATCTGTTTGAATAAGTATTTTTATATGTCTTAGCTACTGATGAAAATGGGCTGCTACCATCTCTGATGGCAAAATATCTACTCTGTTCATGCTAGTGATGTTTAAAAACAAGCTGGCTGTAGAATATTTCGAAGTTTTAAGCAACACATATCTGATAACCTTGAATTGGGCAGGGAGTTTTGAATCCAAGATATTCTAGGATTACCTGGCACCAGAACAAGTACTGAATTACTTAAAGATTGGATGCAGACACATACAATGATCACACTCAATGTCTACATTTTCTTATGGATTTCTTCCATAATTTATGTGCTTCAGTGTTTCATCTGTAAAAAGAAAATAACACTTCCTGTAAGTTTAAAGACCTGAAGTGACCCATGAGGCACAGCTAATAAGCTAGATAAAATTTTAGAGATTGCATTTCTTCCTAGAATGTGATAAATATTAGGATGTGAAGTACTGTTGTCCAAACTATGCTGTACATCTCAGATGAGTAAAATCACTTCATTAGGTCAGATGAAGCAAAACCTTGCAGTCTGTATTATTGCAGAATAATATTCTCTTATAGACTCATTGGAAAAAATTATGCATTGGCATCCCTGATAAAACTTGGTTTCAGAAGTAAGACCCCCAAAGACCTAACCCTCAACCCTGGATTAAATATAACAAACAAAATATTGTGAAATGCTGAAGTACTTAATGGATATTTGAAGACTTACCACTTTACTTGTAGGATACAGTGTTCCATATTGGTCGTTGCATTCCAATGCCAGTATCAAAGAATCACAAATTCCTAATTTGTGGGTTGATGGCACTGATGTTATTACAGAATTGTGAATCTGAATGCGGTATTTAAATGTATATATTTTTTATAGACGTGCACTTTTATGCATAGATTTATGTTTGTTCTCGTGTGTTTGAGTTTTCAGCCACTTCTCTGTTATCTTGAAGGTTGATAACTTGCCTCCTATGAAAAAATGAATCATGTTGGGTATGTCATGTAACTACTGGAATGCAGGAGCTGGGACTGTAGAACAAACAGCAGTGTCACAGAAGGACCAGATTTTAGCTGTGTCTGTTAGCAGTTGTGGCAGTATGATATGAGCAGCAGTGATTTTGGTCAAAAGCCTGGGAGGAGAGCTGGGGTTAGTAATGCCTTTAGATATTCTGGTGAGCTTTGCAGAAACTTTGTTCAAGGTGTAAGTAAACCACGAGGCACTGTGGAACAAGAAGACAAATGGGCTTCATTGATTGCCACCCACAATCCTAGGACAAAGATAAATTAGTCAGAAAAATATCTTTCTAGTCATGCTGCAGTTTAAAATACTTTCCTTGTTGTAATGGATAGAAGTGACTAAAATGTGGTGAACTTAATTTTCTTGTTAATTAATGTCAGCTTTCAAAACCCAAGGAAACTTGGATGCATTCCAACCTATATAGGAATGCTTTGATAATTTCAGCTTTATTAATAAAACTGAAATGCTGATTAATCCAACTATAGGATAATTTGCATCCTTAATTGTTCTTTTTTTTTTTTTTTTTTAATCTATAGAGTAAGAGTGTGTGCATGTAAAAGTATGTATTTCTCACAAGGAAAATCCAAACACAGAATAGCTCACAGTCGTGTTTGTGTGTGCAAGCCCAGTTGATGAAGATGCTTTGGAGGACTCTTGCTAATCAAATGTGTCTGGTGCATTCAGGGTGTCCCAAGGCGGGCGTGGGCAGAGGGAAATGAACTGTGAATGTTTCATGGAAGTGTCACAGAGCTGCTGTAATGAGGCTGGGTGCTTTTGTGCTTCTCTCATTATCAGCAGATCTGTTTTGTTTGTGTCCTGAGTCTTCTCCAATAGGTAACTGAAACCAAAACGTTGGGCAGGAGCTGGAAGGTAGTCCTGAAAAATGACAAATACCGAACAAACAAATGGCTGCTTTTGAAACCACATGGATTTGCACTTGTGTGCACAGCTGTAATATCATATTAAGACAATTTTGTGAGAAAATATTTTTGCAGATGTTTTCTAAAACCTAATGCTGATATAAGTATTAAAATCAGAATATAAGTATTTAAAATCCACACCCTGTTCCCCCTCGCCACTCTGGTGGTTTTAGTTCTGTAGCACTTTGTAGGAGCAAGCATCTATTTTAAACTAAAAATGGCACCATTTTTCTGGAGTTTTTAATTTCTAGACTGCTTGTACTATTTTAGCTTTCACAAGGCTAAAAACCCCAATCTGTATTCAAGGAAGGACTTACCTCCACCCAACTGTATCATACTCTATCTGGATATCTTATTTAAGTACTGGGTAGCTGCTGTCACAATGGCCTTGGGAAACAGACACTTATTTTTGCATGCAGGAAACCTGAAGTTGTGTGGTTCTCTAAGGTAACATAACAAATAAGTGACTGAATTGAAATGGAAGCTTGGGAGGAAATAAAATTTTCTGTAATTCTGTATCAGTCCTCATTTCGGGAAGACTGAATTGTCTTCAATTTATATGGGTTTTTTTCTGCAAATATACAATATAGTTTGCAGTTACTTGTTTTCTCGGACTTCTACTGTGCAACATAATTGGATACAAGAGAGAATATTAAGTTTATTATTAATATATGTATTATTATTAATAACTGAGGAGTTTAGTGATGGTATTTTACACTGACTGTTCCAAACACGTACTGTATGTCATTCAGTAAGTATATAAGGGGGCCTCTGTTAATGAAGGTATAAATGCCAATATAGGTTAGAGGCTGATGGACACTTAGAGAATTGATCTTGAAAGGTGGACCCAGGACATGAAAGATGGACTGAGTTTGCAGCTGATCTGTGGTTTGTTTTTTTTTTAAAGAGGGTGGAGACAGGGAACAAGCAAACCAAGCTTAGTATATTAACTTCACAGAAGGTGCTCATAAACAGGAGCATTGCTGGATTATTTTATTTTCAATTTTATATACATCCTTGAAGGGTACTGCATTTGGGCTTTGTATGCATTCAGAAATCTGTTCTCTAACATAAAACTCTGAAGTGACAGACAGCTGAATGTATGCAGAATATTCCTTTAAAGTTAGATTTGGGTTTTCCAATTTAGGTTGGCTGCATTTCTAAGTAGCAATTGGACTGAAAAGCAGAGCCAGTGCATGTTAGCGTCTCTTAGAATTATGAAAGCGTGCAATATTACACTGAAATGGAATATGAGAACGTCTTCCTCTGAATTTTTCCTTTGAGATGTCTTGATAGTTTTGAGGTCATGCTCGATAAAGATTTTAAAAAGCCTTACCTGTTATTAAAAAAAAACCCTGTGGTTGATCAGTTCTTTTTCACACGTCACCTGTAGCTCTTCAGTCACTATATTTTAATCATCCTGATAAATGTGTCTTTTTATTTCCATCTGCTAATGAAAACCAAAGCAGATGAAGAACACACTTAATCTTAGTCCTCGCTTTTAAGTACAGCAATTGGGCTTTAGTCTGGTTTTCTGTGATGATCCAGGAGAGCACTGTGTGCTATTCTACTTGATGTTGTAACTTTGCAATCTACAACTTTCCTTATTGTCTTTATGTAATTCACTGGGTATGGATATAAATTATTGTGCTTGAAGGCTGGCACAATGACGAAAATAAATATGCTAATTTTGGTGAGTATGAGCATAGTCACACATGATCTTTAGTGGAAGAAATATTCTTTTTTGTTCTCTTAATTATGCCATTGCAGGCATAGACTTCAGTGTATCATCTCTCATGTTCTGGGGCTACTTGAAGGCATACTTCTTAAAATAAAACTACATTATTTGATGAAGGAAATTCTCAGGCATCCCATGTTTAGAAATCTACAGTTTTTTAAGTAGCAGCAACTTTTGGGGTTTTCATCTCTATTAAGACCTTTTTCCTTTCTTTGTTTGTTTTTAGCAGGTCAGAAGTATTGAGGAGGTTGGCTGAATTGATGTCAAACCATAAGATAGGATATTTTGCAAACTCAGGAAGTATATGTATTCTGGTCATGTAGTTTAAACAATAAGATGCCTTTATTCTGTGTGTGTTTCTGCTTTTAAGAGCTACTTTGATCACTCTTGTTGAATTCTCTGTTCTTTGCACATTACATTCTTCTTGGTAGGATGTACTTGCCTTATAGTTAAGGTTATTCTAGTCTAAAAGATCTTGTCGTTGCTTCCACAGGAAAGTTGAAAATGCTGTGAAAAATCTGTATGGAAATGCCTGAGAGCCTGCAGCCCGTGGCTCTGAAGGGAATTGACTCGAGGTTAGCAGGTTTGTGTGTGGGGCTGCTGCAGTGCAGGAATAGCTGCAGATTCTGGTCAACACACACTGGCATGACATGGTTCTTTTTGTGCACATGCTCGACAGCATGAGATGGTGATGTTGTTTAAGGCATCTGTGTACTTGTTTTCAGTGGTAACTTGCATTGTAGGCTGCATAAATCTGACCTGCTTCTTGCTACGGACCTTAAGGGTCATCTTGTTCCAACCCCCCTGCCATGGGCAGAGACACCTTCCGCTAGACTGAGTTACTCAGAGCTCCGTCCAGCCTGGTCTTTTATGCAGGGATGGGAAGTCCACAACTTCTTTTGCAACAGTTGTGTGTGCTTAAGACTATTAGAAGGATTTTTGTTTCCCCTAATGTTGAATTGTTCTTCGTCTCGATTTGCCTGTGTAGTTCTTTGGGGTTTTGTGTTCATGTGTGATTTTTGACTCTTAAATTATTCACTTGAGCAACAAAGAGAAAATGAGCTGTGTGTATGTGCATGATGTCTGCAGATCAGAAATACCGTATGTTTGCTCAGCTAATTAATCATGTTGAGGTTTTGGGAGGGTGAAATAGACTTCTTCAGAAAGTAATTTTCAGGAGCTGTGTGGATAATGAGCTCAGTTCAGAGGTTCCATGTACTTGCTGAAGTATTTGCTTGAGGCAGGACTTGAAAGAAACACTCTCTAAGGAGGTCACTCTATGCAAAGTGAGGAGTGTTGTAGAAACAGGTGAAATTTGAGGATGTCCACAAAATAAGATTTGGGGCTTGTAATTGATTCAGGATGGTTTTGTAGAGAGGATAACTTTTATGAAGGCATACACCAACTTGGACTTAGCAGTAGTTGTAGGATAAAAAATGAATAGAAATACTTTGTTACTTAATTATTAATAAGATTGTTAATAATAATCTTAAAGAAATAAAATTACATTAAATTCATATATTCTCTATTAAATTAATATTTATGATATAAGAAGGAATAATAAGGCTGTTCATAATTTTGCACTTGAAAGTAGACTGCAGGACTGACTTTCAATTGCTATAATCTTGAATTGTTGTATTTAATTTATTTAGGATTTGTTCTTTATTATGAAGGTAAACTTCAGGAAGCTTATAGAATGAAATGGATAATCAGACTCTTAAAAATTGTGTCTCTATGACAGTAGTGCATCCTTCATGAATAGGTGGTGAAATGTTTGTTCTGCAGTTTTTTTAATATATAATATGTATGGGTGTACATATACATTGCCTTATGTTTTAGAATATTGAGTTATTTTACATATTGTGTTTGATTTCATTTTCGTTTAAAATTACAGCAAACTCAATTAAAAAAAAATTCCCAGTAAAAGAATGTCAGGATACCAGGGAAGAATGACATGGATAATGAGTGTTTGTGATACTTTGTGCCATGTGCTTTTGGAGTTTGTGTGGCTGGATTCAATCAGTCCTTTTTAGAGAGGTTTTTAAATGATATAAGTGAGAATAATTTGATAAAATAATCTTTTCATCTAATGAACTGTTGGGGGACAGTATTTTTTTGTCCTGGTACTTTTAGAATCAAGGTGTTGTCTCATGCTAAGAATGTGTTTATATTACAAACATATCTCCTCTGAATGAATTTAATCATGTTAGTATGGCACTCAGTAATTATTTTCCCTTCTATCTGCTTTTGGTTGGGGTTGTGGTTTCAAATATTTTGCTTTGAGTTATAGATGTCCAAGGGAATGTTCTCCTTAAGCATGTTTTATCCATGTGAAGAAAGGGAAATGTTATCTTTTGTTCAAGTAGAATTCCCTATCCTCTCCTAAAATATTTTTAGCTTATCCTTGTCAGAGGATTCTTGAGAAAAATAAGAAGAGATGCTATTATGAAATCTCTGGGAGCCTTACTGTGTTCAGATGCAGAAGAGAAATCAGAATCTTACTGTGGAATGGGCACTTTAAAAGCAAAACAGTAACTGGACTACAGTGTGTGACTATTATTTTGGAATAGTTGGGTTTTGAATTTATGCTAAAGAGCACAGAGAAGAATGTTGAGGATGAATTTTTTTTGATGTAGAGTTATATGCTGAGGGGTAGCAAGAAAAAAATTGAGTAAGTATGGGGTTTTTTTAATACAGCTAGTAAATAATCTGATTCTGTAATCGAGTAAAATCAAGTAAAAAATACTTGAGTCTGTAGCTGTTTAAGCCTGTTTCTGTTGCTTCACTGAACTAGTGCAGCATCTTATTAATTCTCTTTCTGTTTTCAATAAAAAACCCAGTGTCTGCATTACTCAGTAGTGGTGTATTTCTCAGGAATGTCTGAAGTTATGGGTGTCATGGGAGATACTTATTTCTCAACTAATATTTTCTGTTATTGGTACTAGACATACTTGATATTGTAGGAATCGAATGACTGTCTTCTATAACTGTTCAAAAATATTATCAAAGTGCATTCTTTTCTGATTTAGGAACATGTCTGAAGCAGACTTCTGTTGCTTGTGTTATGTGGACTGAATTTGCATGACTGTATAAGCAGAAAGGCTTTTTGTATCCGATAATTTGGCAAATGCATCTGGCCAACAAGTATCAGCAGTTAAATCATGAAATCAGAAAGTTTTTAATTATAAGTAGAGGGCCATTTCTGGTTGGAATGTGTGGTCACTGAATGTCTTCCAAGCATTTCAAGTTTGTCTGCGTTGTGGTGAAAAGCAAGAGCAACGACAAATCAAACAAAATCCAAACAGGTAAAAAAGTGATGTTTTTGTAGACCCATAGATTTGATCAGCTTTCCTTTCTCATAAATAAATTTATACTTTGAATTCTGCTATCTGTGTTGTGGAACTGCCATCTTTGGCAGGAGGAGCCACCCCAAGGGTTCTTATTCTGTTCAGAAGAACTCTGTTGAGAAGGGGTGCTCTGTCCAGCTCAAAGATTGAGGAAAGGTCTTTCCAACAGTCCTGTGGCTCTGCACCACTTCAGCCATCAGTGTGATGGACTTTCCCCATCTGTGCCTCAGAAGAAGCTGCAGCTGGTTTTATTCTGGACCAAAAGCCTCAGGCAGGGTTTTCATGTGCTGGTTGTATTTTGTTCCCATATGCAACTGTGTTATTCTTTAAGCATTGCGCAGACCAGGTTGCAGTGGCTAACACTCACTTGTGAGTCTGCGTTAAATTCTGTTGCAAAATAATGAGCTTCAAATTGATTTTTTTTTTTTGAAAGCTCTGAAGTGAGTATTTAGTGATTGTCCCTATTTAAAAACTGCCTGTGATAGTGAGTTTGAGAATTTAATTTCTATGAAAAATGCTCCAGAGGTTTTCTTACTGCCTTCACGATAAATTATATGCTCTTTTCCTATATCTTTTTACTGCTCTATAAATCAGCAGAGAGGTTATGAATTTGTTTCATATTGCTGTGTAGCACACTTGTTGATAAAACAGCTTATTAGATCATAAATAGATGTAATTGCATAATCTAATGGGAGAGGGGAGGTGGATTGAAGAAGGGGAGGAAACATAAATAGCACTAGAAGTTAACAGATAGGAGAAGACAAAGTTTTGTTACTAAGCTATAAAAGCAATTGAGTGGTTATGGAATGCAAAACCAAATAGGTACTCTGTTTTCATTTTAACCTAAATAATAATTGTAAACGACAATTCATCTATAAGGAAAGAAATGTATAAATGACAGAAGACTTGGTAGCACCCTTCATAGCATGGCTAAAACTTTATTGATCTTAAGGTTCATTTTGTGTCTCAGCTGCTGCAGTTTTGTGTTTTGAGCTGTGTCCTCCCCAGTGTATGTTCAGAAATAAAATGCTTTGCTTTGTTTATGATTTAGATTTCTATGACTCACTTGTGAATCTCATATAAGGACTCCTGCTCACCTCAGTTCTCTCCTAAATGGGAGGAAAAGAAACTGTGCAGTCCCACTTGAGCTCTATTTTAATTTCAGTTCCTCACAGTTTTGGAGACTGACAGTAATCTTTAGATTATTTCTAACCTCCAGTCCTGGAGCTAGGAGTTGTGTGTGTGTGTGCATTGTATTTTTTTTTTAATGAGTGGAGTTCTGTGATAGGAGAATGTGCTCACTCTGGATACAAGTTTGCAGGTATGAATCACCACCTTACTGATGATGGTCATTCACGACCAGTGCACAGTTATTTGAGCAAAATGATATATTTAATGGCTGAACTATTATTAATAGTAAGTTTAACATGAGATTAATTACTTAAATTATTAATAGGAAAGAATAAGTAGGATTTGTAAAATATGTTTCTAACTTATAACTCTCCAGTTATCATTGAAATTCTGGCAATTTCTTTTTAGACTTTCTTTTCTTCTCTAGATGAACATTGCAGTTGTCTGAAACTGCTAAAACATTATAACCTTGAACAATGAGGTAAAGAGGTCTGGGCCTTATGGAGGAGGGAGCAGGGAGTTCTAATTATCCAAAAAAAAAAATTACCAACACTAAGGGTAAAATTAAATACTAGAGCTGTGAAATTTGAATGAACATAAATGTTTTAAGTTTCTTTTATTATTTCTATTGTGGTTCAGCCTTCCTAGGGCATTGTTTGGCCTTGCATTAGAAATTGCAAATAGCAGCTATTGTTATATTTCTTGTTAGATAAATGAAAATTATTGAGTCCCGTGGTCTGTTAATTTACCGTTGTCATTTCTAGAGTATTGTAATTTCCTGTTATCTAAATGTGAGTTTTTAAAATTGATACGAGCTTTTGCCTCAACTTCTGAATTTTTATTTTAACATGAAATTTCCTGATGATGTTCCTGAAGTACTGTATTTATTTTGTATTTCTTTTTTCTTTTTTTTTCCCTTTTCAACTGCTTTGATTTTTTTTCTAAGGACTTGCCTGCCTCCTCAACATTCTGGCAAATTGGGATTAATTAAGAAGGCAGGCAAGTTGGGATTAATTAAAAGGCATGCTTGTAAAGCAGCAGGGATTTGTGTAAGTTAAAGGTGAAGTCTTGCATATAAAAGCAAAATATTTCTCAACCAGATAGGGCTGTATATGGGTGAGTGTATGTATGTACTTTTACCTCTATGTATGTATATAAAAATATACTTAAAAATAGAATCCAGAGTCTATGTGAAAGTTCAGGCCCCATGCTGGTGGTTCTTCCACTTGAAGCAGCGACAGGATTACTGCAAACCTTCTCTTATCTGGGGCTAGTGCCTCTAATCACTGTGCTGCTGAATGACAGTGGGAATGAGGAGGAGGAAGAGTTTCATCTTCTCCTTATGGGCTCATATTTTAATATAAAATCACTGCCAGAGCATTCCTGTGAGCTATGCTCCCAGATTGCCTATCAAGATCTCTGAGGAGTTAGCTAGGTAGATTCATATGTCTGCGGAGACGTGACATCCAGCTTCATCCAGCCAATTACAGCCTTTTATGAATGCCTGGAAGTGCGGCTGCTGAGGCGGTCACAAGCTGCAGTGTGGGAAAAAACTCAGGTTTGTGTGAAGAATAGCTGCCTGCAGGACTGGACAGCAAGACTGAGCATTTGGAGTTGCAATTTAGGCTTGAATACTGCTTTTAACCTACCAGGCTACAGGTTACCATCATCTTAATTTCCCTACAGATTTTTGTCTGATGTTACCAGACGGAGGGATTGAAATTGCTGGCTGGTGACATCTCTGCAGAGGGTTCATCTCTTTCCTGTTTTTTCCTTCTCTGTTCCCCAACCCTTGAAGGATTACTACCCTAGTCCGTGTACGCTATTTGAGAGGCAAAGGCATCAGTTGTTTGTGGGGGTCTAAGAACTGTGTGAAAACATCCTGTAATGCTTCTGGTTTTTTAATTCTTGTGTTCACAGAAATTCTTGGCTACCTGCATGCCACAAACATATGGTTCCCCATCATTGTACTCAAGGACATTTTCGTATGGGGGAATAGAATTGTTTGAAAAAAAATAAATAAAGGACAAAACACCAGCATAAACCCCTACAATCTCCTCTGGCAGAACAATTTGAAACTTGAGCAGGTATCTCTTAAAAACATGCCTTTGTATACATGATTTAAATAAAAGAATATTTATTAAGTTCTTTATGCCATAATCCCAAACTCTGTGGAGCAAAATGGCAGTATTATGTAACTAAATATGGCATGAACATTTTTAGAGCTTCTTGAATCTCACATTTGGGCGTTGGAATGGCCTGCCCAGGGCGGTGGTGGAGTCGTGGTCCCTGGAGGTGTTTAATGATGTGGCCCTCAGTGCCATGGTCTGGTTGACACAGTGGTATTTATCGTAGGTTGGACTTGATGATCTCAGAGGTGTTTTCCAGCCTCGTTGATTCTGTGATTTCTGACTGCCTGAATTTAGACTGTGGCTCTGAATTTGTTCATGCAGTCTCCTTTCTACAGTTTTGTGTGCTCAGCCACTTAGCCAGAAGAGCTGTTTTCTCCCCATTTGCTTTTCTTTTTGTCCTCCTTTTATGTACAGAGAGTGTCATATTTTTATTTCAGGCTTCGTTATGCTGGGATAAGCAAGTGTCTTCTTACTAGGCTCTTATTTATCCTAGTCATTGAAATAGCATTCTCTGTTCCAGTTTAATCTTTCCTCTTCTGTTTCCTGGATATGGCTTTGCCTGGCTCCTGTGCTGTGATACTGTTTCTGCCTGCCTGCTTCTGGAAATCCCACATCTGGATCACTGCCTGATCTCTGGAAATCCCACACTGTAGGATCATTTTTCTTTTTCTGGAAGTGTTCCATTGGTGGCATAGAGTCATTCTGCTGCTGTTTTAATTATCTCCCTTCTCCAGTGGACTAGTTAAAATT
This sequence comes from Rhagologus leucostigma, assembly GCA_013397725.1. Taxonomy (NCBI): domain Eukaryota; kingdom Metazoa; phylum Chordata; class Aves; order Passeriformes; genus Rhagologus; species Rhagologus leucostigma. The sequence goes on from VZTD01005736.1 coordinate 462,662, forward strand.
ATTCCCCTCACTTCTAAGTGCATGACTTTACAAACTAAATTACTAAATTTACTCTCTGTCCTTGGTACAGCATTAACATCACCTAGTTCTCTGCATGGGATTTATTAATCTCTAATAATATGAACAATTTCATGGCATCAATAAATTGCACTAGCATATTTGTGCCACCATTGTTAGGTGTATTTTTAAGGCCAGTTTTTGACTGCCTTCACTATCCAATGTTAATTCCTGTATAGGGCTAAATTTTTTCTTTTGCACAACCTGTTGGTCCCATTTCTGTCCAACTTGTTACTTCCATTATGGTTCTCATATTAACTTGGTTTCCAGCTTTAATTGCACAACTTATTATCCAGCCCTCTTCTAATGGTAATTTTCTTTATAGTTGCTTTATCAAAGATACTGTGTGATATTAATAAATTTATGATGCATTTTATTCTTCTTTCCCCTCACATCCATATTTTTAGATTAAACTATGAATATAGAATAATGAAAAGCCAGACTAATAGTTTCTATTAATTCTCTCCTTTTTTGCATTAAATTTAGGTACAATATTTGCTATGACAAATGCTATAATTTAATACATTTAATAAAGTGCCTACTGCTTAAATTGCAGGTTAATGTATTGGTTCTTTTGTTTCCTAGGGCTCTTGTGTAGAGATTCTTGTCTCTGTTCTGGTAGGACAATAAGTTCTTTGAATTTTTTAATACTAAAAATGTGGTATTATCCAACTCAATACACTTTGTTCCATGAGCTGTCTTGCTTTTGCAGGGTAATACATTACATCATCATCCTGAGTCAAAATCACTGAACATTTTCTTTGTTTTGTGCTGCTACTTCTGTTGCCTCATGCTTCCTGATATTTTTGCCATTAGTTTGACAAGTTTGTAGTCATATAAATAAGTACTCATACAAGCGCATGATATAACAAATTTCCTTAGCTGAGAACAGTATTTTTTTAAAAAAATTTGAACCCGAACTTGTTGCTCTGGTGCTATTAATGTTCTTCATTACAGCTCAGATGTTTTGGTTTTATGGTTGATTGCCTTGTCATGTATACATTTCTTAAAAAGCCAAAGTGGGATTAGAACAGGAGGTAATGCTGACCAATTTACAGATTATAATCACATTATCTCAGTTTGTTTTATAAGATGTAATTAGATATTAAGTAATTTAAGGCTTGTTTAGAATTCTTGGTTGTTTTAATGTTGCTTGGAGGTTGGGCAGTTTTTTAATTCTGACTTGAATTTCCACCTCAAAGCAACTTTCATGCTCTAAGGTAAATAGCAGAAGATTCATCCTCATTTCTTCATAAATTTCCACTCTGTAGAAAATAAACTTAATTCTGCTGAATACTACTAGAATGCACATGTTCCATATTACTTACTACCTTCTATCAATTATCTTAATTATTAATTGCATAAATGAAACTATGCAGGCCTTCAGTTTATATGAATACCGGCTGTCACTCAGAGACCACGTTCTAACTGGCAATAACCAAGTAATAATATTTACTTCTAGCAAGTTTCTGATCTCATGGCGTGTGTTTTGCAAAGTAGTTTGTAAATATGAATTATTTCTGTTCTTGTCTAGTTATTAAAGGTAACAATTTAATCAGTGACTGATCTCCATCTCAAATTACATCTGGAGTGATAATGAGTATGTGCAGCTGCTTTGACTGTTCTGTTTTGTCCATATGGATACTAAAACTGATACCATTACATAACGCATGTGTATAATAGTCTTCCATCCTCTCTGTTCTTTTTTCCCTGCAGTAAAAAAGTAGTCACTGATAAAAAATTTAAATGGAAATATCTAAGATTTTAGGCTCATACATCCTAGCTTAAGATCTGCTACTTAGTTACTCTTGGTACTCAGACTAATTATTCAATTTGCCCAGTATGGAAAGCTTTGGTGCTCTTCTATACTCTAGTAAAGGTCTTATTGTTAAATACTTAACACACCTGGTACAGCTGATCTAGCATCTCTTGTTGATATGGCGTCAAAATAAGTATTTTTCCTGTAATTTTGTGGTGGAGGAAGGACTTACAATCAATGACATGACTTTCAGCAAATCCTGGTTCCTGCTTCCTGAGCACCAGTAGTGTTAATACAGAAGGTATTAAATACTATATGTATGCAACAGTACTGCTCACAGATACCTGATATTCGTGAACATCCTTCTGTTCAAAATATGAGTGAAACAAAAATAAACTTGCGTAATCCTTCCATACCCCAGGCTTTTTAAATGATAAATTTAAAGGTTTTACAAGAGAGGTTCTTCTGTGTTTACTCACAACTGATTGAAAAAACCCAGCAAACCAATATGCTCTCTAATCCAAAGAAAATGGAAGTTTTTATATCAGTGTACAGCTGAAATACAAACTAACTTATCACTTCTTCAGTGTTTTTTCTGTTGGTTTCAATCTTTATTTCTTCTCAAAAGCAAAGAGATAGAACTTATTACTGCAGAAAGAACCCTTCGTCCACACTTGTAAGGAGAAACTAAATCAGCTTTGGAGAGTTTTTAAAATTTGCCGTTGATGTATTTTGCATGTGTATTAACTGTGATGTTAAAATTAGTGGGTTAGTAGTATTTTGTGGCTATTTTTTTCGTTTTTGTGAGACTGAGTAAGTCATGGGTTACTTAGAGCTGTGCATAGCAGGCAGCTTTCTGGATGATAATGATTACTTTGTGTGTTTGGTTCACCAGCACTGTCACTATGAGTTCTAAGATGTCTGTCATTCTGATAGCTTTATCTCATTTTTAAAAGGAAAAAACCCAAAATAATACAGAGAAGACTAGGATGTTATGTTGTTTGTCTCTTTGTGAAAGTTGACTACTCCTACTGGGTGCTTGAGCCAGGGAAGAGCTGTTCCTCGTAAGTGTGAAATAAGTACAGGAGCTGGGCTTCCACTGGGAACTTAAAATTTTGAACCTTGACAACTTTTTGAATAGAGTGCTATCTGAAAACAGCTGGATTAATTCTCATTAAATCTCTGTAGATAAAGTTATCCCTCCATGATCAATTTATTGAAATATCAGCAGGAATGTCCATCTTTTTCCTGAGATGAGAGAGCTGGGCTGGCTGTACCACGTTGCTTTAGTTAAGCAGAGTGTCTTTCCTTTCTGAATCTTTTTGGGGCCCATTTGTCTGACTATATAATTTTTTTTTGTTTGCAACATACTTCCCATGCCGAATTCCCAGCTGGCAATTGCACAGTATCCTGGTTAAATATTGCCATATTAACTTGGAATCAACAGTACTTGCAAAGCTTTGCAGCCTGTAAGTGATCCGTGACATAACCTGCATGTCACAGCCCCAAACAGGTAATACTTGAAGATTTCTGTAACCCCATTGTATAGCTGAGTTCATTTTATAATAATTTTAGTCTTAACGTTTTTTAGGAAGGCTTAGTTTTTGAAATGAGAAAAGAAAATGCAGACATATGGTTGTGTGAGTCAACAGGTACTAGATGCTGTCGTTGGCACCTCTTTCCACGTTGATCCCTGCAGATCTTGGAGATGGGAACTTGTTGGCCTCTGTGCAACAGGAGTGCAACTGGGACAATTGCCTGTGTTGACCTACATTATAGTATTCATCTTCTATTAAGATGGACTTTTTATTTCATCTTTGATGTTGTTGCTCTTTGAAAAGAAGTCTCCTTCAGGGTGAGGAAGGAGACTCCTTTGGGTTTTTTTTGTTTTTCTGCCTTCACTGTGTGTGGTTTCCTTGAATGTTTTTTCTCTGTTGACTATGATGGTACAGGTCTTTCTTGACTTGAGACTCCCAACTACTGTAACTGCTCCTTCAGTATCTAGCTGGTTTATTTTCTTTACTAAGGAGTAGAAAAACATTTGAAACAACTACTCTTTATCCTTTTTAGCTGTCATTCTCAACTTGATTGCTTGTCTGAAAACTGTCTCTTGCTGCTGATTTTAAAATATACATTCTTCCAACTCAATCTGTTTTATTTCTTAAAATAATCTTGTTCATTCACCTCCTGAGGTAATCAAACATTTTTAAAAGGCTCTGGGACCCTAAATGTCCAGCGCTTCACTAGGGTATTTGGTGTTTCTTGAAACTCTCTTAGATGTCATTAAGATAGTCTTAGTATACTGTTCTCCTTGTAAATTAATCCAACTCTTGCACCTTTAAGGCTAAAAAATTATTTTTTTACTGTCTTATGAGTACACAGCTCAAGAGGCAAAAATCTGCATATAGACATAGGAAAAATTAATCATTCAGATATTCTTTGTAAAAAAAGCCTTCAAGAGGCATCCTTGTTGTGAATGCTGAGGAGAGGGCCCCCTGATAAGTGATTACCATACCTCACTGACTGACTCAGTTCATGGATAACTTTTATTTTAAAATCAATGGGTGGAATACAACGCTATTCAACCTTATTCATAAGAGACATAGCTGTGCCTTCTGGTCTATCACCAGGGACTGTTTAAAACTGTTAAATTCTTTTTATGCAGACACTTATGCAAGGTAACCTTAGACCTAGCAATATGTAGCCATCCTATTTTATCATAGAATAGCAGGTGGCTACTTAGAGCTTCCATATGTCTTATTCATATGTCCCCGTATTTGCTTGTGTCAAGACATTAAAGAGGGTTCTTTCCTGTTTTGAAGCAGGTGGATGTCACTGACCTCATTTAGGATGTTGCCTTATCTAGTGCGTGCAGCAAATGTATCAGTCTTTTATGCAGTGTGATGCTGAGGGAATCCGGAAACAGATGAGTAACATAGATCTGAATGGCTGTGCAAAATACCAAAAAAAACCAGAGGTAAAATATGGGAAACTACTAATCTGTAGAAGTTACTTGGAAAGCTTGCCAAAGGCATGTTTCCTCCCCTCCCCGGGCATATACTGTCTGCTTAGTAGCTTAAAATTCACTTCTGGAGATTGATGCTTTTTCTCTTACATGTTTAGCTGCCCACATAAGGGACAAGTCATTCAGCTTAATTTTCTCCAGTTTTCCTAGCTGTTACCTAAAGGATCCTTTCTTCACTCTCCTGGCATGTGCAAAGTTAGTGATGTGTTTATCCTACTCTTCTCTAATGAGTGGTAAAAACACAAACGAGAAGAATATCTGGAACTACAGCTTGAAAGTGTTGAAAGCCTTCCTACTGGTTTCTGAAGCTGGGCTTTGCCCTCTCTTGCCTGTAAGACCCAATCCTGTATCCCTGTTGTATACAACAGGCAACTCTCGCAGATTTACATCAAAGCAACTTGGACAAGAGCTATGTCCATTTTTATGCTTAGTAGAATTTTTAGATCCCTTCAAGTTTTTGTGATAGTACAGGGTATGGATTGAAATTCAAGAAATATGAGTAAGTATTTCCTTAAAGCTCACTTATCAACTGAAAGCTTTTTAACGCAGCCCTGTCAGTTTAAATTCCCTAAAAGTATCATATGTAAAATGATATACGTGTGCTCTATAATCCTATCTTTAGTAAATGGATTTACAGCCTAAGAGCTTCTATGAATTGGAACACTCAGATCCTTAGGCTCGTTCAAGAAAAAGCATTTTAAAATGTAAAAGGATTAAAAAATTGTATTCCTAGTGATTTTGTAAGCAAAGATTTAGCTTATTTTCTAGATAAATGCAGAAGCAGACATTAGGCTGGCAATTCCCAATCTCAGGCTGAAGAAGCCGTCTCAGTCTTGTATATTCACATAACTTTTAGAGTTGGTGTTTAAAAAGTAGCTATTTTATTAAGATAGTTATTTGAGGGTGAGAAAGACAACAATCATGCTGGACTGGAGTGTCTCCGTTGGTCAGGAGATGGATCCTGCTGATTGTCACTCCAGATGTGACTCCAGGCTCCCCGAGCTGGGTGAGTGCTCATTGAGGGGAAGGTGCAGCCTCCTCTGTGCTGGCCACTTGCAGCTGGCCAAGTCAGTGTGTTCACATCACAGCTTGTGCCTGACTTCCATTTGGGACAGAAAACTCAAGGGGAAACGGGCTCTGCTTCATTTTTGGTTAGCTGGGAGGCAGAGATTGTGCAAAATAACCTCGGTTACAAGATTGTGCCTTGTTCTGTCTCTATGGCTGTTGGTGTTTCATACAGCCTGATCTGTGTCTGGCACCTATTTCGGGAGGAAATACATATGCTAAAGTATAAATGCAGCTGTGGATTTTATGAACAGCTGATAAAAATGAGCCAATTCACAGATCAAAGTAAAACTCTTTCCACAAGTATATAGTTTATGTGCTTTGTTTGCCTTAATATATATAATCACTGAGACTGAGGTACCACATGTTTTGATGAACATGTGTTTCCCTTTCAGTTCTTCCCTTAAATAATTTATCAAAACAGCTATATTTATAAATCCTAAATCTTAAACTTTTTTCTCTTAAAGCAATGAATGAAGCTTCCTAATTCTCTAGTTTGAGATGCTGTAAAATACGTAATTCCCTTCTCTTTGGAATTTCTGTGATTTTTTTTCTTTTTTGAGAGCATACATCCATAGAGGTGTGGTTTAGTTTTTTCAGTTTTAAATAAAAGCTTATTTTGGGGATGATTCAACAAGCCCTTTGGCTCTTTTAAGGCTGGTGATAACCCTCAGCTTCCTTACTGAAAAGCTAGCCGTGCTAGAATTAGTTTGAATTTTGCTTTAATTGTACTAGGTTCCAGTTTAATGACCTAGTAAGAGTCCTGTGCACAATGCTGTCCTCGGAGAGCTGAGGTCAGGAGTGATTGAAGCTCAGATTAATGATTTAAGAGCACCTTCTGGTGACTAATCAAAGACCAAAAAAAAGTTTGTTTTGACTGTGGGGTGAGTGTTTAGTGGTGTATCTAGAAGTATGTCCTGAAAACAGCTTTGATTCATTTTACAGCTGAATATATGTCTTTCTGAATATTAGTCTTTTTGCTCTTGAAACTTCCCCCCCTTCTCCCCCAGCTCTTAATCTCTTCTGCTTTTAAGCATTGCTGAACAGCTGCTTATGCAGGATAAGATCTAACAAAAGAGAAGCAACAACCAGAAACTCTGTAAAAAATTGAAGTTCAACTGTGGTCTTAGGTAATGCAGATTTTTCCTGAAACAGGAGGGAATGTTCTTTTGTCCATAACTTCACCGACACTTGTTTTGATTTCTAACATCTTGGATTCTGGCAAGACCCTGGTCTAGAAACAGTCACATGTTGAAAGAAGACTCTTTATATATTGCAAAAGTGTTGAAAGCCTTTAAGGTCAACTGTAAGTTGAAGGAAATTTGTTTCCTTTCCTGTGGCTTGTTGCTGGTATTAAGCTGTTAATGTTGCAAGAATTTATCTTTGAAAATATTTTCTTTACAAGAGAAAGTATTTTTGCATTGATAAGCATAGAATCAATTTTGATCATCTACCACTGATATGATGGAAACTTTAGAGCCGAAAGTTATCTGAGATAGTAGCACAAGTGCCAATTCTAGTCCACAAATCAAGAACTGAATAAAAGTCGTATTAAGACTTTTGTTATTGTGAGGGGTTTCTTTTGATCTTGATTCTAAACCACTTTTGAAATTCTTGATGAATACTGCTCTCAGACCATGTCAATAACATGGAGTCTTTCAAGGAGTATTTGATGAGTTTTCTCCAATAAAAATTAAGAATTTATTGCTGTTTGTGTGGTTTTCTAGGATTTAGAAGGAGAATTAGTTTTGTTAGTTTTCATATCTACTCACTTATTTTTACCTGTAGTGAAACTTTCTGAAAAGGAAAACCAAGCATCCAAAACATTTAAAAATAAATTATCTTTGCTCACAATTAAAAAAAGAAACAAGCAAAAATGTTTATGATTGAATTATTGATGACATTGAAGGTTCTGCTTATGTCAGTGCATGCCTGTTATTTGGTATAGTGGACTGGAAAGGTACTCAAGGAACCATCATGTAGGCAAGGAAAGTAAATTTTATTTAAACAGGATTAGTTTTAATTGGCATCCTTGCAATAATAATCTTCTTTCAGCTGAATAATATCCTTTCAGATGTCTGTCTCTTCTGTATGCAAACCAGTGCACTTCTTTCTGAATTTGCTATGTTTTCCAGTTTTGTTTAAGCCAATCTCATAAAGCAATAATTACTCTATATTTGTTGTATCTTTCAAAGGCCTTTTGGTAGGAATTCTGCCATTGCCAGGAAATTTATTCTGCATTGACTGTTAGATGGCTGGTTGAGTGAGGTGACCAGAGCCATTCAGATTTCTAGTTTGCTGCATTCCAAAAAATAACTAAATTTTAGTTGAAGCAGTGAAATGCTGGCAGGAATACTTGATGGCGTGTTTGTAAACTGGCATATTAAATAACAGAAGTATCTATTTGAATGCTTCTGTATCTGTCCAAGAGCTGGGAAAGCCTGTCCCACAGCATGGCCCATGGAGGGTGTGCTGCTCATGCTCCTTTGGCTTATGGTCCATGGAATCTGAGAAGGGGCAGCACCAACCCACCCTTGTCATTCTCCCTGACCGTGCAGCTGCGTTGTAACGATTCCCTGCTCTAGGGCATTTTGCTACCTGAATCATCGTTTTTTCCTTAAGGCTTAGGGTCGCTGCTGTTTCCTGACCCTATTCCAGAGTGATTGCTTGCCTTCTCTTTTCTTTTCCTCTGCTTGTTTCCAACAGCCTAATTTAGTGTCTTTAGAATTCAGCATATGGCTTTGTTGAATCCTGCTGGCTTTTGAGCTCTAAGCTGTGTACCAGTAGCTCCTCTCTCTGTACAGGTGTAATTTCTGTTTATACTGTCTTGATGAAGAGTGGGTCCTTGTTTCCAATCCATTCTGCTTTGTGTTTGAACTGAGTGGGAACAGATCAGCAGCAGCTTTGAGAACTTCCCCTAACGCAAGTTAGATTGTCAGCCTCTGAGAGCCTCTTATCCTTGGAGCAATCATAAGAATTCCTGCTCGTCAGTGATGGTCCTTCGCTTTCTGTGGCCTCTCACTGACCAGGCAGGCTGGCTGTGTCCCTCACTGCCTTGCTCTATCCCTGTAAGGATTGCATGAACAGGCCCCTGAGGGTTCTGGGCTTGTAGGTGTGTGTTTTGCTGTTGTACTCTGTTAAAGTGGGGCATTCCAAGCAATGTTCCCCTGACCCGTATTCTCCTGGGGAGGGCAACAGTCCCGGGATAAATTTTCATATGTTCTCTTTCCCTGTTCCTAAATTTTGCTAAAATTGCTAAAAACTTTTGTTTGTTGCTTTAAACTTGGTGTCAGTATTTCTTTCATTTTGGTTTTGCACTTAAATACAGAATGAATTACAGGCTAGAGATATCCCACTGCGCCTAGAAACCCCAAAACAAAAAACCTCACCCCTGCAAACAAAAACAGCCCCAAACCCCTCTACCAATATATGAAATGATTGATTCTGGGAAACTTGCAGCTGTCGTAGTTAACACTCAAAATACCATAGTCTCTCTTTTTTACTATACCTCCTCAACCACTTCTAGAGGGAGTGTTGGAAGTTGCTAACAGTGTTGTGACATACCCATAAATTATAAAGTCAAGCAGAAAATATGAGTGAAATGACACCTGCCATATGAGTAAAATGTATTCTGAAACAGTGCTATTTTATTACTGGTAAGAATCTTTCATTTCCCCAAACAAAAATGGTTTGTAATGCCCCAGAGACATGAATGCCATGATTCCATTTCTTTGCTGCAGAGGGATGTTCTTGTATTTAAGGCAAACGTGTGATGTCCTGGTAATTGCTACAGCCAGAGAAGCTGGAAGTAAGTGATTATCTATATAGTTATCTGAAAGACAGTACTTGAAATCTACTCAGTAACCAGCCCTTTGAATTTATTAATCAATTAAATTTTTAAAAGAACTATTATCTCTTCTTATCTCAACATTTGTGCTGAGGTTGTGTTCAGAGACCGGGAACCTCTTATGAAGCTGCATGTGTGCTGATGGGAAGGGGGAGAGAGGAGGATGGAGTTGCTGGGGTTTTTTAAATATATATAAATATAAAAAAAGATATA